>CM076574.1:404649394-404706640 GCA_034641835.2 Pinus albicaulis
TGCCTTGCCTCTATTTCGTGTTTCAATGCTATGGGATGGCCTCTTTATATAGATAAACCACCAGCCTAAACTGCGCAATCCTCATGGGCTTACTCCACCTATCTGTGTGTTGCAAATAGCAACAGTATAGTCACAACTGATAGCTAACTCTACCCTTTCATCTACCTCTTTCACTGGTCTCCACTGAACTGATCATGCACTGTAGTGAACTGATGTGTTCTTGGGTTGAATAATGAGTTACTAATTAATGAATTAAATAATATTTAATTCACTCCACTCATAACTAATTGATTAGCTAGTTAAACTAATCTTAATCAGTTCAACTAAAATAAACAGAACACAACTCCACTATTTGTCTCATTAACTCCTCCAAACTTTTGCCACTGAAGTCCAACTGAAGTCAACCATGCATGATGCCATCAAACCCTTGGGAACCACGTGATTCCTCTGTCAGATGCATGAGCCACTTCTGTAGCTCGAACTGAAGTGCTCCAAGAGAGTAAATTGTTGTTTATAGTCTAAATATTATTAAGGGTAAATAATATTTGACTTCCCTGTTTTAAGGAGAGGCAGTCTAAAAATAGACTTCGACCTCTTTGACCTAAAAAATAGAGTCTCATCTATTTTTACCAACATGACACATACTTCAAGAATCTCAAACTGGAATCCCCGAACCATGCTCCATATGTCTAAAAATAGATTTTGCGCCAGAATTCGCTTGCAGGCCCACTTAGTGAAGGCGACTTCATTTCACTAAGCTCCATCATCTTGCTGCATTTTCAACACTCCCTCTCAGCAAGATATGGATTATCTGCAACCCCTATCCTGCCTCTGTGGAATTCGAAATTGCTCCTGGTGAGCGCCTTCGTCAGGATGTCGGCATCCTGATCCTCCGTGGGAACATATGAAAGCATCATGATTCTCCGCTGAACACAATCTCTAATATGATGGTACCTGATGTCGATGTGTTTGGACCTATCATGAAATACTGGATTAGCCGAGAGCTTGATGCAGCTCTGGTTATTCCAGTAGATCACTGTAGGCTCCAAATGCAACCTGAAAAAACCTGCGAGGATCTTCCTCATCCAAATAGCCTTGCATGCAGCCAAACTAGCTGCCATGTACTCGGCCTCTGCTGAACTGAGTGCCACGGATCTCTGCTTCCTGCTGTACCAGGAAACTGCTGTCGACCCAATGCTGAAAACTCCTCCAAAAGTGCTCTTCCGGTCCGTTGGACTCCCTGCCCAATCTGCATCAGTGAAGCCAGAAAGCTTCGCTCCATCCTCCTGTCTATACCATAGACCATATCCCGATGTGCCTCTGATATAGCGCAATACATGCTTTCCTACCTTCCAAAAGAGCTTGGTAGGCTTAACCATAGCTTGCGAAAGCTGGTTAACTGCATAGCATATATCGGGTCATGTATTGACCAGACACATAAGCGACCCCACCAACTGTCGATAGATAGTGGCATCCACTACCTCCGCTGAAGTAGCATCCTCCTTCCTCCAACCACCAGGAAGAGGAGTGTCAACAGGCTTGCAACCTTGCATGTTGAACCTCTCCAGAATCTCCCGGGCATACTTTCCCTGAGAAACAAACAGTCCTCCGCTGCGCTGCCAAATCTCCAATCCCAGGAAATAATGAAGGATGCCCCAAGTCCTTCATCTCAAACTCTCGTGCAAGATCCTCCTTGCATGAAAGTATCAGCTGCTCATCGCCAGTCAAAATCATATCATCTACATACAGTACGATGATCAATAGCTTCCCCTCGACCACAATCTGGTACAGGTTTGGATCCGCCTCACTCTTGGAGAATCCAAGCCCAGTGAAGTAGCTGTCTATCCGAGTGTACCAAGCACGAGGTGCTTGCTTCCCAGCAAAATCAGGTGGCGCAACCCACAAATACACATGCGACTCCTTTCTTTGAAGATCTCATTCTTCTAAAGACTCATGTGCACCTCTTTCTCCTCTTCCTCAGCCAACTCCATTGAGGAGCAACCGGTCTTCACATCCACATACGATGAATGTGCCCACCCCATCTGTTTGAGAGGCAAGGATGAATCCGTGTGGAAGAGAGTACCTTGCGACAGGTGAAAAAGTCTCCTCATAGTCAATCCCCTCGATCTGTGAAAAGCCACGGGTGACAAATCTCGCCTTGTACTTCTCCACACTCCCGTCAGCCACCTGCTTCACCTTGTAGATCCATCGCGAACCCACCACTGATTTCCCAATCGGTCTTGGGACAATCTCCCATGCACTGTTCCTGATGATCGAATCATATTCTTTGATCATGGCATCAACCCATGCGGGTTCCTCCACAGCTTCCTCAAAAGAGGATGGCTCCGTCACAACACATTGACTCACAAGAGCCATGTATCTAGTGTACCGATCCGGTGACTGCCTCTGTCTGCGCTGTGCTGTAGGTGGTCCTACAACCTTCTCTGCATCTCGAGCCAGTCGCTCAGCTTCTGGAGTGCGCATGCGCCCTCTGATGGTTGGCGCTGCATGGGTGGTTTCTTCCACCTCCTGAACTTCCTCTTGTGGCTGATCCACATCCGGAAGCTCCTCCTTAGGAACTAACAACTCCTCATCTGCATGCAAGTGTAGCTCCCTCTCAAGCGAACACTGCATGGCTTTCTCCTCCTGAAATTTTATATCCCGTTGCACAACAGTCTTGCGACTGTCTGACAAATACACCCGGTAGTTGTGAGGTGTATCAGTGTACCCCACAAATATTCCAACCTCAGCAGTTGGATCCAGCTTCCTTCTCGCATCCTTCATCACATGCATGTAGACAGGAGAACCAAAGATTCGCAAATGGGAAATATCAGGCCTCTTGCCAGAATAAGCCTCCTCCGGTGTACTCATGCCAAGAACCTTGTGAGGACAACGGTTCTGCACATACACTGATGTATTGCATGCCTTAGCCCACAAGTGAAGGGGTAGGCCCTGATCATGCAACATCGCCCCGTGCAGCACCCACGATCGTTCTGTTCTTCCGCTCAGCCACCCCGTTTTGCTGTGGGTTATGGGGTGCGATGAGCTCTCTCTGAATCCCTTCTGCGCTGCAGAACTCCTTGAATTCAGCCGAGATGAATTCACCACCATTATCACTCCTTAGAGCAATCGCCTTCTTCCCCGACTCCTTCTTGACCAGTGCTTTAAACTCACAAAACTTCGCGAATGTATCGTTCTTCTTCTGCATGAAGAAGATCCAGCACTTTCGAGAGAAATCATCAATAAAAATCACATAATACCTGTGCTTTGCTGTCGAAGCAACTGAGAAAGGACCACACACGTCTGTGTGAACTCTCTCAAGGATCGTCGTGGCGCGACTATCCTTCTCGTGAAAGGTGGCTTTCACATACTTCCCTAAAGTACACCCCTTGCACTGATCTGACTGCGCAAGGGTGCCCTTAGGAAGTCCAGTAGAAATCTGCTGCAGAATATTCAAGGCTCCATGGTGAAGATGGCCCAATCTCCTGTGCCATAGTTCGCCCTCATCATCCCGGCTCACCACTTCTCCCGCCTTGCATGCCATAGCTGCGCAGTCATCTACCTGCAACTGATAAAGGTTCTGAGTTCGAACCCCTATCTTTCGGGTCTCTCCAGTAGTCTTACTGCGCAGGAAAGCTTTCCCTTCGCTGAAGACCACATCATAACCCTTATCCTCCAACATCGCTACTGAAATCAGGTTCTTCTTCAATCCAGGTACATGCATGACATCCTTTAAGACAAAGGGTTTACCAGACTCCCTCTGAAAGGATACGGTACCGATACCAGTCGCACTGTATCTACCGTCATCGCCCATCTCGATATGCATACCCAAATCCTTGTCCTCCAGATCTGAGAACAACTCCCGATCTCCCGTCATATGAAATGACGCACCGCTGTCCAAGAACCACACCGATCCCATCACACTTGAAACCAAGCATGCAATCAGTGAAAAGTCAAGCTCGAACTGTGAAGCCAAAGCTTCTCCATCTGCAGATCTTCCAGCTTGCTTGTTCTTCTTCTTCTTTGGACAATTGGTAGCATAATGTCCGTGATCATGGCAGTGAAAACACTTCACTTTCGCCATATCCTGCTTCTTGCCCTTTGCACCAGAATGAGAGGTTTTCTTACCCTTCCCTTTATTTTCTTTGGCCACCAAAGCGCTATTCTTTGGACAATTGGTAGCATAATGTCTGTGATCATGGCAGTGAAAACACTTCACTTTTGCCATATCCTGCTTCTTTCCCTTTGCACCAGAATGAGAGGTTTTCTTACCCTTCCCTTTCTTTTCTTTGGCCACCAAAGCGCAGTTTTCTTCATCAGCTCCCTTTGATGAAGATCCATCTCGAGTAGTCCTCCTTATCTCCTCCTGCATGAGATCCGCCCAAAGGCGCTCCCATCCCGACAGCTTCTCCCGACCATTGACACTATCTTGATATGAGTGCCAAGCCTTCGGAAGACCAAGGAGAGCCAGGTCGACCATGTCCTCTTCATCGACAATCACCCCCACACTTCCCAGCTCATCTCTGCACTGAGTGAACTTCGTGAGGTATTTGGCGATACTGTCACCCTTCTCCATCTTGATGTTCCTGAGCTTATCTTTGAGCGCCAGCTTCCTTTGGTCACTCTTACTCTGGAATAGATCCGTCAAAGCTTTCCACATTAAATATGGAGTAGCCTTTCCATGCAGGCTGGATACAATATGATCCTTGACGCCTTCCAACAGGATCCTTCGACACTTCGCCATCTTCTTTTGCCATGCATCGACTTCAGCAGGATCAGTGGGCTTTTGGACATCCGTATCTACGAACTCCTTGAGACCATTATCTTCTAATACTGCTTCCATGTGATCCTTCCATGCAACATAATTAGAACTGCCTTCAAGAGCATATTCGAGTCGCAAGCCGTTGAAAGACATTTTCAACACCGACACCAAGAAAACAAAACTGCTGCAAAATTTCGAATTCCACCTCAAAGCTCAACCGCTCTAGATCTGTGAGAACAAATTATTTCTAGCACAGAGATTGACTGCAAGGGGCATTTACCAGACCTTTCACTTTCCTAAGAAAGATGAATCCGGAGGCTACCTGGCCCGCATGCAGACTCTGTCTACCGAAATAAGTTTGTAATCACTGTGATGATCAATCTCTGCTTCAATAGCTCCGATACCATGTAGAAATTTGCTGAATAGTGATTAATTATTCACCGAGACTATCCTGATCACATACAATTCGAATTTATATGCAACACATAATCTCTTCCACTCAGATCATCAAACATGCGGAAATAAAATCAAGCGATAACACATCAAATCATCATACACATTAACACGGTATGTATGGGGAAAGCTTATAGCTGAAAACCCCGCAGCTATTGTGTATATTATAATGGAGAAATCAAGTAACAAACTCAGTACAATACTCCTCACAAGTACTCGGTACTTTCTCATACAGTTACTCACAATCTAGCTCAGTTTTGAACAGGTTACTGGTTCAAAACTCACCGCCAATTGCCTTGCCTCTATTGCGTGTTTCAATGCTATGGGATGGCCTATTTATATAGATAAACCACCAGCATGAACTGCGCAATCCTCATGGGCTTACTCCACCTATCTGTGTGTTGCAAATAGCAACAGTATAGTCACAACTGATAGCTAACTCCACCCTTTCATCTTCCTCTTTCACTGGTCTCCACTGAACTGATCATGCACTGTAGTGAACTGATGTGTTCTTGAGTTGAATAATGAGTTACTAATTAATGAATTAAATAATATTTAATTCACTCCACTCATAACTAATTGATTAGCTAGTTAAACTAATCTCAACTAGTTCAACTAAAATAAACAGAACACAACTCCACTATTTGTCTCATTAACTCCTCCAAACTTCTGCCACTGAAGTCCACCATGAAGTCAACCATGCATGATGCCATCAAACCCTTGGGAATAGCGTAATTCCTCTGTCAGATGCATGAGCCACTTCTGTAGCTCGAACTGAAGTGCTCCAAGAGAGTAAACTGCTGTTTAGAGTCCAAATATTATTAAGAGTAAATAATATTTGACTTCCCTATTTTTAGGAGAGGCAGTCTAAAAATAGACTTCGACCTCTTCGACCTATAGGTCACAAAAATAGAGTCCCATCTATTTTTACCAACATGACCAATGCTCCAAGAATCTCAAACTGGAATCCCCAAACCATGCTCCATATGTCTAAAAATAGACATAGTCTAAAAATAGATTTTTGCGCCAGAATTTGCCTGCGGGCCCACTTAGTGAAGGCGACTTCATTTCACTAAGCTCCATCATCTTGCTGCATTTTCAACAAAAAATTCCATTGTTAGCAAATGGTTGCTTAAGAATAAGTTGAATGTTGAGGTAAATTGGATAAATACAAAGCTTGATTTATAGTAAAAGGTTATTCTCAGGTAGAGGGAATTAACTTTGGTGGCATTTTTTCTCCTATTGCTAAGTTAACTTCTACTAGATTTATTTTTTTTGTAGCTATTTTTGTTTAAATTAAATTAAATTTTATTTATTTTCATGTAGAATAGATGAAATCACTTGAAGACAACATTCCTACATGGAGATTTGGAAGAATAAATCTACATGAAACAAGGAGAAGGTTTAACAATGAAAGGTAAGAAAGAGTTGATTTGAAAACTATAAATTTTCCTGTATGGTCTAAAGCAATCTCCAAGGATATGGTATCAAAAAATTGATTATGGGTGAAAATTTTTACTGGCCTCTCATTTCCAACAAAGAATTTTTTCGTAGTCTAAAATAATGCTGAAATTTTAATTCCTCTACAAGGGAGAAACGTCTCATCCGAGGCAGGTCGAGACATTAAAGATGATGGGGAGTGAGAGGTCGTGTCAAGGGTTTAATTATCACATGCATTAGTTATTGGACACACACATATGTAAGAGATCGAACAACATGCATAAAAAATAAACAATGTAACACAATTTTTTTTTAAAGGGTGGCGTATAAATTCATAAACATTCCACAGGCCAAGAATAAACCCTGCAACACCTTCTTTATATTATCAAAAGAGACCATTACATCACAGATCCATAGATATACATGAGATCTTTTAGGATATTTTATGGCTGAAACATAATAAAACTAGATTACAATCAATCACAAGCTTAGCACTTCAGTTTTCATTCCAACAACATCTCAACATAAGCTCGATCTCTCCCTTCTTCAACTCGTTCCCTGTAGCCTTTCATAATTTTTCTCCAATTCTTTTGTCCACTTTGAGATAATCTAGTTTCTTTGGTCCATATACTCTTAATCCTTTCAAAATTAACACCTATATCCTTCTTACATGGCTGTAGAGAGTCCCAAGATAAATGATTTTTATCTCTGCATGCCACTTTATCTTTTACTGTTCTCGGATTCCAAACTCTTTTACCATTTCCTTTCCTCCTCCCACCAATTACTTCTGCAAGTATTTTTCAGCCAAAATTAATAAAAAGTGCTTTAAAAAATAAGGACCCAACAAGCCCCGACCACAACCTATTGAATCACCCTAGAGTTAGTCATCTACTTATACATTTGACTCATCTTGTGACTGTGCAAATTCTATTGATACTTCTCCTCCCTGTTTTTCTACTTATCCTTCAAATGAAGTATCCATCTCTGACACTGTATGCAAAACTTGAGATTTAAATTGATTATAATCTTCCACAGTAGATTTCAAAGTGGTAAGAAATGTAGTAACCTTATCAGAAAATTGAGCTATATTCCCAGCATTGGTTTCTTTAAGACAAGAAGTGATCAATGTCTGCCACTAAACATCAACGTCATAGCTAGGATTACACAATTTTATAAAATGAGCTTGAGATGGAAGCTGAAGGTAGCGTAATAAAGTTTTGGTCGTATGTGATTCTTCTTTAAACTGATGGATTTGTTTATCAAGAGCTTTAGTTTTATCAAATAAATTTTAATATTACATGAGATCAGGAGTGGCGAGATCTTGCTTAATGAGTTGTGTTTGTTTCCACAACTGATAGAGAGGCCAATTTTGTTTGGCAAGTAGGCCCGACCAATATTGTACTTGCTGAAAGATTTCCTGGGAATCTCTCATGAGATGTCGAAGAGTGTCTTGAAAATAATACCCATGTTCAATATCCTGAGTAATATATTATTGAAGTGGTCTATAGGATTAGGAAACAATTTGTGCAACTCAGTAATAGTAGCACACAACTCTATATTTGCAGCGACTAAATCTGCATAGGGAGTTCCAAGAAACTCATAGCGTTAGATAGGCTGGCATATAGAAAAATATTCTGGAGAATTAGGCACAAATTCAACAATGATTGAACACAAATTCCAAAGTTTGGAACTGAGTTCCTCAAAAAAAATTTCCATTTTATTCTTTTAGCCTCGTAATTGGTCCCACTCCTCAGTGATAGTGAGGAGTTTCTATTGGTGTTTCTCACGAACAATGATGAGCTTATCGCATCTCGAGCCGGAAATGGTTAATCGGTCTTAAAGTTGGATTGATGAAGCTCTGATAAATTGAAATAATTGTTGGGAAGACCAAGTCTAATGATCAACGCCATTCAAAATATTAGCTGAGGGAAATCTAGCCTGCAAGGGCTAGCCACTTGCAACGAACTTCTCTAACTGTCCATGAGGCGAGGTTTCGGGTTCTTGAATATGTTCCTGGTGAAATTCTTCCCAGACCTTGGAAATCATATAAGAAGGTAGGAGAGGGAAGATTTCCTATTATTGCGCAAATAAATGTAATTTATCATGGTAGTAATTTGGATCCTAACTTAACAAAGCAATTTGGGCCACTTAAACAACCGAGTTGGGCTTTGGTTGTGAGACAGACGAAAACTGCATAGGTGGTATAATGACTACTTCTGTATGCAACTTAGGTTCTATTATCACTCTATAATTTATAAGATTGGAAATACTAAACTATAATGCACAACATCAAAACCCCTTGAAGCCTAGGGTCTAGCCCTCCTAGACTCAGAGAGGGATCTCTCTATTAGATTTAGATTTGTTTAAGTTTACTAATATTAGGCTAGTTAAATTGATTGTAAGAGTTTTTTGTTTGATTGTCCCTGGTTGGATAGAAAGGGTCTTTCCTAAACAATTTCTATTGGGATATGGAGTCAAAATGGCCTGGGTGTACACATCAAATCCTAAAGCGAATTCAAGGCAAGCTAGCTACGAATATTGGTGTTTATATTTGAGTGGAATTATGGGATGGAGAAAAGTGCTTTCAGTAACGACTTAAGAGCAAATAAGAATTCTTAAATCATACATCAGAAGAAAACATTGAACATGTAAAGACAATTAGAATTAAGGTACTCTGAATCAAAAATATTAATCTAACCTTCCTACTTTACAAATAGAATTATAAATGAACCACATGAAGAGATTACAGTGGGAAAAAAATTAAACATGAATGAGGAAAACATCAGCAAGACACATAACACATGAATCTTGCAGAATTATCTTTTTA
Source organism: Pinus albicaulis (assembly GCA_034641835.2). Classification (NCBI taxonomy): domain Eukaryota; kingdom Viridiplantae; phylum Streptophyta; class Pinopsida; order Pinales; family Pinaceae; genus Pinus; species Pinus albicaulis. Next base: position 404,658,877 of record CM076574.1, read on the forward strand.
TTGATGCTCCAACTTGGAAGGTACAAATACTTGCAATGAAAAGTATTTACAAAACTAGGGTCAAACCCTTGTTACAGAATGAAAACTTCTATTTAAACTATTTGTTCTCGATTACTGTTATCAAAAGGGCAATAGTTTTTTTTACTATAAGAGTAACTGAAAATGGGTTTGCATGTCTCATGCATGGACGCATTGTGATCATTTCTAGATAGATGTCTGAAGCCGAAGTGGAAGTGTCCCTTCATTGTAACGACCCTCTTGGTGGGTGTCTGACATCCTTTTGGAGCTATTATCTAATGTTGTGGTGATCTGCTGTGCTGGCGGATTTGATACACTAGATGTGATGACACTAACGATTCGCTGAGCTGCGAGCTTCGTCATTGAACTGACTTGTCATCGTTCCTGGAGCCTGCATATATTTTCCCAACTCTCTGGAGTTGGGATCTTGGTCCTATTCAGCTTCCTGTAGACTTCATCAATCTTGTTGTACTTTACGAATGTGGGTTTCAGCTGAAAAATGTGTTTCACCTCATTCTATATGAAGACATAATTGCTGATGACTTCATAGAATGCTTTCCCGGTCATGGTGTTCTTCAGATTTATGAGCTTAGATGTGTCCCCGAAGATATCTTTCAACCTCTTTACACAATCAATTATGGGCATTAGTTTATCTTTGATGACAAACAAGGAAGGCATACCTCATTTGTTTAGTGGCTCAATCCTGTTGAAAAACCTACTCACCCCAATCACCAGTTGATGGAATATTTCTTCTAGTTGTGTGACTAGACTCTTATTATTCAACACCCTTTTAACTTTAAGAGCATAGGTTGTTATGTCAGCCACTTCCAATTGCTCCAACTCATGGCTGCTCTTGGAATTCAGGAATCTGATGATCTTGTTGGAAGTTTGGGGCTTGTATCCAAGTTCCTCATTTGTTTTCTCAATGGAAACCTTCACTACCTCAATTAGATCCCTTTGTTAAAAAATTATCTGAATTGAGGGCTATATATCATTTATAGACAAAGTCTTTCCCTTTGAGTTTCTCCAACAGTTCATTGAGTTGATTCTACAACCTTTTGATCTCTGTTGATTGTAGAGACATGTTCTCCATTGCCTTGGCTAGCTGCTCAGTACTTTCCCTCGGTGCTCCCGTGGATGTTGCAGCTGCTAGGATCACTGTGAGAGGAACCGCTTGTAGGGGGATCATGGCCTTAGATTCTTATTTTGCTGCTCCCTTCACTGCATCCCTTATTTATTTTTGTCTTTCTTTGATCATTTTACCCATCTCATCCTCCATTTTCTTGCTCTGTTATGTTTGTTCAACAATTAATTGCATCATTTTTTCTTGTTGTGTTTCAGTTGCTTCTATCTCCTTAGCCATAGGGTCTTCTGTTACTGGCATCTTAAGTTGCCTCCTCAAAGCAACTATGTCTACATTCTTCTTCCTCACAAGGTTTTTTTCCACTACTATGTTTGTTGGATTGTACCTAAGATGTATCACTAAATCCTCTAGATATTTTATCTTTGAATCTTTGGCCATGGCGGAGACCTTTTCCAACTTTAATTGTGACTGTGCATTGGAAAAATTCACATCTAGTTTTGAGAGGCTCATGGATGTGTTAGTTAGGGTGGAGGAGATCATTTCCCCAGTCTACTTGTGCATATCCATCTGGTCTATGGGGTGGATGTTCTTTGCATTAAACTCAAAATATGTCTTCTTGTAGTCCGTTGCACCTTTGGGCTGAGGAATTTGTGCTTCCAAGAATTCCATTCTCATTCTTCCCTTCTCAGATTCAAATGCTAATAGGAGTCTACTGTGGGAGTTTCTTGTTTGTTTCCAAAATTGATTGTAGGTTTTGGTCTTGAGAACATCATTCATTCTCTTGATCTCCCTGAATGTGTCATAGATGTCTTCCTCCTCTTGTTCTGCAGTGGAAGTAGATGTGGGAGTTTTCACATTTTGCTGTTGGAATGGGACGGTGGATGAGGATGTGGAGAAGATCAAGTGGCCACCTGCTAAAGATGAACTTGGTGAAACCACAATTGTGATGACAGTTTGCTAGTTTTTCTCATTTCCTTGGTCAAGGCCCATGCTGATCCTGGCTCTCTTCCTATATTTAATTTTGAACTCCTTAGTGGAGGAATTGATGTCCATGTCTATTGGATCCCCCATGGTCCTCTTACTTCCTATTTCCTTTTCAGACTCCTTTCCTTTTTCATCTTGAACTCCTACTGCTTTCCTCTCTGGTAGAGTTGGTGTTTGGATTCCTGAAGTAGAGATGACTTGCTCTTCAGCCTCCTGGAATGTGTCTACCACCCATTATTCTTGGTTCATGTACTTCTATATCTCCAGTATGTGGGTATGGGTGTAGGGTGTGGACTTGTTTTCCCTCCTCTTCTTGGATATGATCCCCATTGGATCATAGGACTAGGTGAAACTGTATGTGAATTTCATCTCTTTCAGTATTTTATCTACCTCTCCTGTTGCTGCCCTGTTGTTGCAAATGAATGGGCCGATTTGGGATTTTATCCTGAATTGTGACTTCTTCTTGGCCAAAACAAAATGCACCTCATCAACATCTATCATTTTCCTGGTATACTCAAGGGAAAATATCCTCATGGAGAGGTATTTGGGCAGTTTATAGCGGGCCAATTCACTTCCATAAACCCTAATCTCCATGTAGTTCTGGTAAAGATACCAGTCTGTTGTCTTGATTTGCTCTGTCAAATGCAATACTTTCTTGATTTCCTCACTGACCCTGGGCTCTATGTTGTTGCTGAGTGCGCTGATAGCTGGATGAAAATATAGGTCTAGAAAGCTCTTATATGAATAGTCTTCCTGCTCCTGTCTCAATAGAGTTGTCCAAAAAATGACAGATTGGGATTGAGAGTCTTCACCTTGCGTTATCATGTCAAATTCAAACTTGCTGGATTGAAAATAGGTAAACATGTATACCAATAGAGAGGTGTATTTGAATACTCCTTCTGTTTGAAATTTCAAGAACTGATCGTGGATTGCATCAGCAAGGAACTGAGCATAGTTGAACATAACAGTGGGTTTGGCATCTGCAAAGAGGATAGAAAAGAAACCAATTATGGCTTCATCTATCCACTGATCATTATGATAGCCTAACAAATAAGATAGGATGGTGGCAATGCGATGGGTCCTTTTTGGATAGGCATTGGAGCATTGGGGGTCATGAAAAGCTCTAAGGTTTTGGCCCTGCTGGAAAAATATAATCCCTGGTATAGTCCTACAAGGGCCTCATATGAAAAAGGGAAAATTTTCTCAACAATGGGGACCCGTAACATATCTTGAATGGATGGGGCATTTACATTTAACAAAATTTATCCTGCAAAGTTCACTATGGCTCTTTGCTTAATGTCATAGCAAGACTGACATTTCCTAATTAGATCAGGGTAGCTATGGGTTCTAGGGAAGATGTAATTTGGAGCTTATTCTTCAACAAGCTGATACCATCTGCTTCTTCAAGGAGCTTATCCTCGAGCTAGCAGTAGACATCGAACAGGTCGAGGTCTGACTCTATCTCATGGATCTTGTAATCACTATCAACCAGGGGAATATGGTCCAAGTCTACCTAGGGGTAGACCATGGGATTGAAAGGCTGTTGATCTGCCTTGGGAGACATGATTTGGTTTTTTGTTCTCTGCTTCACCTGCAATGGAGAATGGGCTGCAAGAGAAGGGGAATATAGAAGGGAGAAACTATATGAATTTATATTGAGGAAGGGGTAAGACCGAAGGGGATCGGGATCGGAAATGAATTACCTGAAACGATAACTATAAACAGGCTCACAGAGCGTTGGTTTTTCCTTCTTTGATGTCCAATTTACACTTTGACCAAGGTGGATGGTCGTGATCTCCACTGTAGTTGTTTGTAAATGTCACAACCTGTATAAATTCAATAGTAACAGTGATGCAAACTTTGGCGCTGTGGTGAATTTGGGTTTTAACATGTGGCTGGAGGGTAACCGTTGAGTTGGCGTGGGTCCGTTGGATAACGACCTGACCATTAATGGTGCAATAGTGCTATTGGTATGAGGGGATGTGACGGGGTGAAGTGGACAGGTGATGGAAGACGTGGCGCAGTGGCATTGCCATCAGTCACCGGGCGACAACAGTTTGGAGGACAGTGAAAACAAATTTTCGGAGGGGGGCTCAGGTGGTAAGTGGTAATGGAAAGGGGGGGGGGGGGGTGTGAGACGTTGGGAGCGTGACATGTGGAGGAATAGGTGGTAATGGATATCGCCCATTCCGTACCCCCTACCTTTGTTAACATTTGGCTAAAGGGGGGTCGAAATGAATTGAGGGATATCGATGGTGAGGTGAGGGGCGGAGATGAAGGGTAATGTGAGAGGTGTTTAGCACTGATGCGATGGGGTGACAAGACTATGGGCCCAGGTCCAGGGATGAGTGCTGGGGGGAGTGTGTGACGTGGCGAGGAGGCGGGTTCCGATGACTATCACACATCACACATTTGAGGATTTAGCTATGCACGGTGGGGGAAAACCTTAAATATTGCGAAGTGTGAAGTGTGGGGAGAGGGAGGTGACATGGAAGAGAGGGCCACACGGCTATTGCACATCTCACATCGGAGGATTTAGCTATGTGCGTTAGAGGTAAACCTTAAATATTGCAAAGTGAAAAGTGCGAGGAGAGGGAGGTGACGTGGTAGGGAGGTGGGACCACCCGCAGCCCGTAGATCACTGAATTTACCATTTTCTCTTAGCATTGTTGTTGTAAACTTGCAAAGTTTGGGGAGAGAGGGAGGTGACGTGGCGGGGAGGGCCCCACGGCTATCGCAAATCGCACATCAGTGGATTTAGTTGTGAGAGGCAAATGTAAATGTTTAAACTTGGGAAGTGAGAAGCATGGGGAGGGGGAAGTGACATAGTAGGGAAGGTGGGACTGCCCGCAGCCCGCAGATCGCATAATTTACCATTTCTTACCGATGTCCTTTTAAACTTACGAAGTGTGAAGTGTGGGGAGGGGAAAGTGATGTGGCAGGGAAGGTGGGACTGCCCCCGGCCCGCAGATCGTAGTCTTTACCATTTGCTTTAGCTATGTCCTTTTGAACTTGCGAAGTGCGATTTGGTGCTTGGCAGGACTTGCACACCGCTTCAGATGAAATAGAATTCCCCTCAAAGGATTTTGAAGTCACCATTTCATTTTTTCCTTTCGTTTCTCCCCCTTGCATATCTACCTACTCGAACTACTCATCTAGAATTTTTTCTTCCTTTTTAGGGTGCATTTAGACTTGCAAACCCTGGACGTTTTATTTTAAAATTCTAACCTACCCCTATCGCTTATTTCTCCTATTCGTTCATATTAAGTTGTTGAACCAATCTCATTTTCTATCTATCTACTAATAAGCCAAGGTTAAACAATATGGCAAATATTTATTTTCTACCCTATCAATAGAAATTGAAAATTGTCCAATCATGATTAAAATGTATGACCGGATAGACCCTTCTAAGAGTAGTGACATTTGAACTTGTAGCACTTTCAGTTTTTTTTTTTTTTGGGTTTTATTTCTTTTCTTTTCAATCCTTTCTCTTTTCTTTTTCTTTATTTTTTTATACCCTCTTTCCTTTTTCTTTTTTTTCATTTTTCCTTTTTATTTGAAATCATTTGAATTTTGAAAAGCCTTTCAATAATGAAAACCTTGCACAAAATATGAAGCATCCAGTCACCTTGAGATCCTATAATTTATAGGGTACTAATAGGTTCAACCATAGTATGATTCATGTATAATATATATTTGGGGTCTAATTAAACTTCCCTGTCAACGATACCTCTAGTGGTGGTTCTAGGGTCAGGGTGATCATAATTAGTGGCAGAAGGTGATTTAGTGTGGGGTGATGATTCATGGTAATACATAGGAGATTGATTAGGTGAGGAGAAATGTTGTTCTTCAAAAAATTTAGTAGGCTCAACAAAATATTCATGCTCATCATTGGAGAGACTAACAATAATATAAGAACTGGAAATATGTTTTGGGATTAAAATCAATGTGTGCAAGAGCTACTTGCGTAAGAGAAACAAGATCAATAGTAGAGGGCTCAGAGTTTGCTATAGTAGGGGGTGCTGACGATATGTGACTTATAGAAATGAATGGAAGGGTTGAAGATTTAAATGTCTTTCCAATAAATGGAACAACATCGGATATCTGAGAATTAGAAACAACAAAGCTTACTAGGGAGTTAACTTCCAACATAATTTTGTGGACAGAGGACACACACTCTTGCAACTTCTTCATCATAGATTGGATATCATGTGTACTATTAACTGTGCACTTCTTTGAGCATTATGACACATCAAAGATTGAATTTTGAGGTTTCAATTCATCCGGAGAGTAAAAGATCCCATTCGGTGTCTACATGCACTAAATCCTTGGCCAAGAGAACACTTTTTGATGGAAGGATTCCTCTGAGATATAATAAGGTAGTGGATTCATTTTGAATGTATCTGCTTGGACAACCTTGGGTTGAACATATGTATGGACATGAATGATACTACACAACATTTGGATGACATACTTGCCCAAAATTGACCTAGGAACTCTAGTCAATGCCAAGGTAACATCAATCATTTTAGTGTGCCATTTCTTGAATGCCTTCTTGTTGAATTCTATGTTAGCAGCATCAATTTGAGTCCTTCAAGGAACATAAGCAAGAGTAAGGGGTTCACCATCTTTAACTTCAACTAATTCACAACATTTTGGTATGCACCATTTCGTTTTTAACAATGAAAATGAACAGGCAACCATAAATAAAATATGTCACCCGCTTATAGACATCCTCACAGACCTAAAAAATATTATTTAGAAGTTAACTACATCAATTTAATGACTCACCCCTCTCACAAGCTTCAACGATAGAAATTTCATCTAGCATGCATTCACATTTGGTGTAATGTCGCATGACTTTTCCAGCGATAATATGGCAGGTGAATTTAATCATGTCATTATTGATTGCTTTGATGATGGATCCATGACCCTTGTGGCTAGTGCCTTATTGACTATCACCGTATTTATTCTTGCCACTCTTTGAAACACTCTAGAATGCCATTGAAACTTTGTACCATACATGGATAATCCTATGAGTTGGTAAATGTCATCTGCATGGATAGGGTATTACTTGTTTAGCCATAGCGAACCACCACACAATCCGCTGATAAAGAAATTGGGGCATCGCATGGATTCACCTGTATTTCCAAGCATAGGTAAATCCATTAATTCCAGAATTTTAGATCTCTGCGAAGGATGAAACTCAAGTTTAAGCCAAATTCAGCTATCACTGGGTGGAAAAGAGTACATATAAACTTCATATATTAAGGATAGAAATAATGTTGAGCCAGAAAAATCATTGTAGACCAACATATCATTTTCATACTCCTCGAAAATATCCCCAGTAAGAACAATACAGTCATCTGAGAAACCACAAGGAACTATAGGCTTGGTAACATGAACCCTGGTATATGATTGACGACTATAGACAATTTGGATAGGGGGTGATGATGAGCTTGAGACATAGGGGAACTAGAGACAGAATGGGCGAAAAAATATAAGGGATACACATACACAATTAAGAAGTAAAACTATGGCACACAACATTTATAGGAAGAGCAGTAACATAATGCAAAATTACTAGACCATTAGGGAGTAAATGTGACAACTTAGAAAAATTGGGATTGATTTAAATAGTGATGAAATTCAGGACATAAATCCCCACGACATGACATAAAAGGACCCCAAAAGGAAATGCCACGATGAGAAATTAACGCGAAGTACTTTAATACCTTAAAGTGGAAATCAGATCTTCGAAAAGTGACTGTTATGGGGAAAAACTAACATAATGACAGAAAATATTCATATTAATGACTAGAGAAATGAAAAAAGTGAAACTTTATACCTCCCTGAACACAATGAGTTGCGACTGGTAGCAACTAAGAATTAACATAATGATCGACGCAACTAATATTGATTAAATAATGATGAAACTGACTCAATATATATATATAGATTTTCTAAATTAGTTTAATTCTATTATAGAGAAAGAGTAATATACATCTTGGACGAAGCCTTAGCTTTGCCCAAAAATTGTGGCATGTTCAGCAAAAAAACTGAAAATTGACTACCCACTAGGGGAAACCAGTCCAGACATTGTGCGAATGCGCTACCCACGCAGGGGTATCAGCCTTGTATTCCACGATTCTTTACGCAGTTTGTAGACTTTCAGACAAAAAATACTTGACAATATTGCAAAAAACTCAAGATTTATCCCATAGAATTGGGCCTCGAAAAGAAAAAACCAACAACAATTAAAATGACTACATTGTATGATGAGGAGGAGGTTCTTCAGTAATGAGGCACCTATAGGCCTCCATGTCGTCTTCATCATTTGGCTTGTCCTCATGAGAGGTTGCACTATGCTTGGAACGCCCAGACCTTCGGGAGTCCTTTTCCTCATCAATTGAAGCTTTCGCTTTGTGCATTTCCTCCTGCAGTTGCTTCGCTGCCACATTCTGAGCCGTCTCAATTGCCTTCCCACCCAAATGTGTGCTTGCTTCATCCAACTTTGGTTCCTCCATAAAAAAAACTGAGATGGATGCTATGATTCGGGGGTGATTCATAGTGCAATTAAAGTAGAACTGAGCATTCTGAGGCTGATTGGAAGAGAGGGAAGCTAGAGGAACATGGGCGGAAGAGGCCATCCTAAAACTGGCAGAGTGGGATCTCCCCCTTCCACTTCTAGTGTTCGGGTACCTGCCCGCAAAATATTCAGAGGAGGGAGATGAGGATTTAGAATTTGATGAGGAGGGGGCGCGCTAAGGGCAGCTTCTGGTGCTGCCTCTTCTACACCGCATGTGGTGGTGCAGTCTCGGCATGGTGTCTTGCTCAGAGTTGGGAAAATGAGGATGCGGGGAAGCAGAGCAAGAAGTGAATGGATTGATGAGGAGGTCAAAGGTAGCAGTGTTCAGATTGCAAAGGTTGTTCCGAGATAAGTGAATCTCATTGCCTAGCTCAATGCAGCATGATATAAGACACCGTCTTTCCGTTGCAGTGCGAGAGCAGGGTCTCACAGTGTTAGGGGAGTAGAAGCTCTGCAACGGGGGAGGAGCAACTGAATTTACTCTACCGTCTTCCATCCTAATAACCAGGGCGTAATTTCCTCGATGAACACCCAGCTTAATTAACCCATAAATGTGATTTGTGAGCTGTAGCAGAGAAATCCTTACGGAGGCGCAGGTGAGAATGATGGCTGGTTGTCGACATTCGTTCAGCTTTAATGCAACCTTGATGACAACAAAGAGTTGAAGGAGTTCACGCATGGCGGTAGCATTGGCGGCCAAGTGTCCCAGCCACTTGCCAACCCAAATTCCCATCAAATTAATCCACAAGCTTGACACCCACATCCGGGAGAAATTGAATCAATATTATACCTAACTGGCGCCCCCTTTTAGAGAGAAAAAATTTCAAAAATGTTAATGAACATAGTAGGGCTTCAGGTGTGCACCATTAACCCAACCAGAGAAGAATTCCATCAAGTTGTGAAAGCTTAACAACCCCATAATCTCTTATTTCTACAACAAAGAAAGGACCCAACCAATACATTTTTAGATTCCCTGGGTGCTTGAGATACTTAATATCATAAAGCAGAACTTGGTATCCTAAGAAAAATATTTTGATTTGATATGTTTGTTGTTCCAGGATTTTTATATTTATTTCTCAATAGTTGATGAAAATGTATGAGGAACTGCTACTCATCTAGTTCCCATAAGTACTCTAGACACTCCCCAATAGATTTTTCATCTGACATTATGGTGGCCTATGTAATGAATACATTTGGAACAATAAGCTCCACAGGTACCTCAATCTATCTTCCATATAAAAGCTAAACCATAGTATACTTATGCAGGTGATTAAAATTAGTGTGATAAGCCCATAGGGTGGCCAGGACCCTTTCAACCTAGTTATCCCTATTTGTAGAACAAAATTTAGTAAGCCGGTTTTCTAGAATCTTATTAAAATCTTCAATAATCCCATTCACCTGCAAATGATATGAGCTAATTTTATGGTGAAAAATCATTAAATCCTCTAGCAGTGTGGAAAAAGATTCATTAATGAATTTCTATCCTTGATCGCTTGTGAGACTCATTGGACATCAAATTCTTGTAATAATATTTTCAAATATAAACCTGGTAGCGATATCAATAATTCAATCTTTAACAAGATCAACTTCATCCCAATGTGTCAAGTAATCAGTTGCAGCGATAATATAGCGAGCATGTGAACATCGTGCATGAGGATGTATGGAACCAACAAAATCAACAATCCATTTCTAATAGGCTTAAATAGCTATGACTGTATGCAATGGAAGTTCATTCTGTTAGGAAGGTATCCCTACTATCTGAGATACATCACGTTTTATTGCATATTCCTTAGCAGCTTTGAAAATAGACGACCACTAAAGTCTGGCTTGTATCACCTTCCTTGTAGTCGCTTTTCCTCCAATCCCAAAACACTACAATGACATTCCCATATAAAAAATTCTCTTTCATGATCAAGAATACAACTGCAAAGGATATGATCAAGTCCCATCTTGTACAATTGTCTTGCAATTAGTTGATAATCTGCAACACACACTACCAAATATTTTTTCTGCATTGTAGTATAGTCCTATGGGTACTTACCTATTGATAGAAATAGTGCAATATCTTCAGGTAATCCGACACAAATTCAACTCTAAAGAAATCAACATCAGGAAATTGATCATCAATTGATCCTCCAACTTCCCTAGACTCTAGGTGAGAAAGGTGATCTAGCCCCACATTAACATGACTCGAATTGATAAAAAATTCAAATGAGAACTCCTGAAACAAAAGTATCCATCTAAAAATTATCGCTTCAAGAACATGATTATTGGTAATATATTTCTATGTAGAATAATCAATGAAAAACTTAAAAGGGCCACCAAGTAGATAATGCCTGAACTTTTGAAGTGAATATACCATAACAAGATCCTCTTGTTCAGTCAGCGTATACTTTCTTTCAGCATCATAAAGTTTCTTCTAGAAAAATAGATGGGATGATTAAGGTTACCCTCACCAGGTTGCACGAAAATAACACCTAAAGTGATTCCAGATGCATCAATGTGAACATGAAATTATTTGTTCCAATCTAGGTAAACTAATATTCGAGCGTTGGCAAGTTTTTCTTTCAAAGTGTCAAATGCAACATCACATTCTTTAGTCCACATAAAACACTCAACCTTCTTCAATAGTTTCCCTAAAGGTGCAGTAATAAAATCATAGTTGCATATGAATCCCCTATAATACCCTGTATGCCTCAAAGTGGTCCACAACTGTTTAACACTAGTGGGTGGCCACATATTCAGGATCAATGAAACTTTAGTAGGGTCTACACATACGCCATATTTGCAAACAAGATGGCCCAAAAACATACCAAAATGCATTTCTTCAGGTTCAATGAAATTTGCAATTGTTTACAATGATCAAACATAACCCGCGACAAGTTGGAATGTTTCTTCAAAAGGCTATAAGCTATCCAATCATCCATATAGACTTCAAGAAATTTATGAATATAATCCCTAAAGGAGGCAATGAAAATCCTCGAGAGCATAGGTGGAGCACTCTTAAGGCTAGATGACATGACATGGTAAGCATAGAAACCCCATTCAATCATAAAATTGGTTTTCATCTTATCCTCCTCTACAATACGAACTTGAGGATATCCAAAAAACCCATCCATAAAGGAATAAGCTTCATTACCTACAACATTGTCTAAGACTTCATCACTAAACAAAGTTGGAAACAAACCATCGACACAAGCATTATTAAGGCTCTAGTAATCTCCAAAGACTATGATGTCATATGAATCCTTATTTTCTTGAATAATAATAAGAGTGATCCATTTGAATTCATCAACTAGAAAAATGTGATCCAAAACTAAAATTTTATCTATCTCCTTCCTGACCTTCTCTTTAACCCTTGGATTCATCTGATATGGCCGATTTTTAATAGGCATTGCGTCAAGTTTAAAAACAAATTTCATTTCTCATAAATCTCCCTTAATCCCTTTTAACTATGATACTGACACAATGATCATATCTTCATATTCCTTCAATAAATAAAATATTCCCTTTGTGGTTTGCTCATCCTAGAAATCACTAATAAAGGCTAACTTGGGATTCTCCTTAGTTCAAATATTATGCTTCTACAAATTTAAAGGTTTTAGATGCGGAGCATCCTTAACATGGTCATCTTTGATACCTACTTCACCTTCAAATTCTTTGAATTTTAAATTCATTAACTCCTCTAAATTGTCTTCTTCATGTTCCTTGTTAATATTTCCGCAAGCAACAACTTCATTAAATCCATAATCATACAATATTCATAGCTATTACATTCAAAAACATGTTTTCTAGTGGTGTATAACTCTCTCTTAATTTCTTCTAAAGATTTTGTTATCTTTGTGTCACCATCAAAAAAGGAAAAATTGATACAAAATTGAGCTGTCAGCACCTCCCAATTAGATATCTTCCTCTTTGTATCCTCTTTTAAGTACCAAGCTTGTGGAAATTTCCCCAATATGTAAATGAATGGATGCACCCATAACTCAATATGAGGACCAAGTTTTACCAATTTTGCACTACAATTTTGAACATGCTTATGAGGATTAGTGTAACCCTCATGTATAGGATTATCCCATGAATTATTCTCAGAAACAATGAACCGAAATACCATAGTGGACTTAATTGATTACAAGTTTTGAAACTAGTCACAATGAGCTCCCCACCATCTCGCAGGGGTTTCTTGCAAACAACATCCATGAAAGGAATATTTTGTGTTTCTTCAATAGTTAAATCAACATATTTTATAAAATTGACAACACATTATTTCACGCACACTAATAGTAGCACAATTTCTAGAGTGAAACTCATGATACCCTTGATTCCAATCATGTAGTGCAACATATGAACCAACTTCTGTGTGTTGAACACTCCTCTAGCTAAGAGAACCATTTGCAGTGGGATTCATATAGTCCTACCTCTTTCATGTAGTGAGATGATATAACTGATCCAAAATATTGGGTTCTTCAACATTATCTATGGGATTTATAAATCTCATACCTTGATAAGGGTAGAATAGTTGATTTACTCAGAGTTCATTTACTTCAAAGGTCATAGTCTCTCATTTGAGATTGACAACGACATAGTTTTCAAAGGCCCAATCAATGCCTAACAAAGATGAATACATATATTTTTCACCCATTATATTAATGACTTAAAGTTTTTCATATGATTTCAATCCTGCAACATCAACTTCAACATCTTCTAGGTGAACAACGAGGATAATGCAATATTGGTTGGACATATGTATCTAAATAGGGGGAAACACCAACTTGGCCTTTCCCAATTCCTCCCAAGTATTTCTTGGCAGAATATTTACATATGATCCCAAATCTAGCATAGAGTCTTTAATCTAGAATCCAATGATTTTGGAATGAATGCAAATTTCCCTACCCAATATCCTCTTATTACACTGAAAAAGTTTAGAGTCATGCTCAAGAAAGTTGGAAGAAATAGGTATGTCTGAAAACTCTTCATCTTCGATAAAATTTTTGAGCTTTTTGTGCAACTAAATAGACAATTTCTCATAGCTCATGATATTTAAGAATACTTTCAACCACTCCCAAGATCGGGGACTCTTCATCTGTCCCTTTTATGGTTGTTATGCTCGCTGGATATAAGAAGAGACCAAGTGCTTAAATATTTCCACAGCATACTTGTAGTACTCCTTCTACTGATTTGATTCATAATACTTGTTCTATGATGAAAGTACTATTATGGCAGATTGCTCAGGTGCCTCCTCTAGTGATAATATTAATGTTTGGCTAATGAATATGTTCTTTCTCTCTAGGTTCTACATTAATTAAGTTAGAACCTCTCTACCAGTTATCCTCTTCCTAGCGAGCAATCAACTCAAGGTGATCTTTAGAAGCATGTGTGTTTACATGATAGTGGGAGCACCAAGGTATCCTTGGTAATGGAAAATCACAAGAAACATGTACCTATTGTTCATAGTTCTAGCATCAATAGGGCCTCTTCCTCTAGATATTATGCAATCCAAATGATCAAAAAGAGGATCCAAAGATCTGAACTGGTCTATATGGTGAGTCAAAGATCAACGAAACTCATAAAAAATATTGTTTGGAACATTAGAGTACTTCTACAAAATATGAAAAAGACGGGGTGGATTTCCATAAGTACGAAAATCTCATATTATTCATTAGCGTACATATCTTGATGATTGGGAAACACATGGTATTGAGTATGTATTTGGTAAGGAGCACTTGTATAAACTTGTGTGACTCCAATTGTAGGTCTTGATGGTGACAAAGATGGTCCCATAGGCATAGTTGATGGACCCACACTCCTCAACCTTAGGCACTCAGTGGCATGGTGCCCATCAACATGACAATCAGTACACCATACTTGTGGATGCAAAGGTTGTGCAATATGCATATCATTCAACCTCTCTGTCAAATCAATAATCTAATGTTGTAAGCCAATGATAGAAACATAATTACAAGTAGTACCCAACCTATACTGATCATGTGGGTATCCTGTCATTTCCTCAATATTCATGGCTTGTTCTAGCGCATCTGGTAAAGTGTCAATCTTCTGTTGCATCAAAGGAGTTCTAGTTCATGACAACAAAGCTTTAATGAACCAATATTTTTGGTGACGAGGATCAATCAAATAGGTGAGTTTCTTGATCATGTATTTAAATCGCTGCATGTGCTCCCATGCAGTCTCACCCTCATGGTGTTTAATATCCCATAACTCTGCCAAGCCTTATTTGTAACAACCCTCATGAAAATTCCATGTATAAAAGTTAATAAAGGAAAAATAATAACCAAGCTCATGGGACACATATTCAAAGTTGAATTTTGGGAAAAATATCCTAGCGCAGGTGTTCACATGGTTTATTATGGCTATGGAAATTGGTAAAGACGATGGCTGAGGGTTTGGAAAGCAAAAGTGACATTTATTCGCATTTATTTATGAAAATAATTGAAAATAGGAGAAAAGGGAGGTGAAAGGTCACATGTTGCATGTGAGGAGGAAAATGAAGGAACATAATAGAAAATGAAGAAAAATAGAGGCCTCATTAATAAAAAGGTTTCTAAGGATCAATTCATGGCTTTTGTTTAGTATAGTTTTGGAGCTCTCATTATCCTCTCTCTCTCTCTCATACCCTTGGATACTTAGAGTTTTCTTGGAGAACTCTTGGAGGGTGTCACATATTTGGTGATTTTGAGAAATAAGGAAAAGGAAGAGAAGGAAAGCACAAGAGGACATTAGGACCAGAAACTATAATGAGTTTTTATTGCAAGTACAAATTTGCATGTATATTTTTAGTTTTGGTATGCATGGTGTATGCATGTGGTTTCTTGGTCATGCTCTGTCATTGGCATGGAGGATTTCCTAGATTAACAATGGATTTTCATAGCCTTGTCATTTCCTGGATAACCATGTTGTTGTGGGTTTAGTTTCATTTCTTGTGTTCTGGTTGGTTCTCATGTTCCTTTAACTGTGGGTTGAGTTATTAGTTCCTAGAAGCCTTGGTTGGACAAACTCTCTAGAAGCCCGAAGGACAACTATGGGTTGAGTTAATAGTCCTCGAAGCCCTGGTTGGATAAAATATCTGGAAGCCCTAGGTAGGTTCAACTACTAGTCCTGGAAGCCCTGGTTGGACAAACACTCTGGAAACCCTGTAACAACGGGGGTTGAGTTACTAGTCCTGGAAGCCCTGGTTGGAACAAACACTCTAGAAGGCCTAGTTGGAACAAACACTATGGAAGCCCTGGTTTGGTTTTGATGTATTTGGTTTATGAGATACCACATTCATGCTTGGAATATAGCACGAGGGTGACTGGATGAAGAGAAATTTGACTTAGCTATGTCTATGGTCAGGTGGAACGTGGAAGTCCCAGATTTGGTTGCATTTTTCTTATGGAAATAAGAGATATTTTTCCCTTGTATTGATGGGTAAATATGCTTGTTATTTATGGTTTATATGGATTTTATGTTCTTTTCAATTTATGTTGCTTATATTCTAGTTAAGAATGAGTTTTATGATGGTGATGAAGTATGGCTCTCATCATGTTTTGATTCGTAATTGAATGAAAATTGTATCTATGCCTAAATAGACTATAATGCAGTTAATGTGATGTAGCCACAATGGTTATTAGTGATTCTCAGATAAGTATGAGACCCTTATGCTCAGATCTTTTTTTTACACTTGTAGATTACATACTTGTGACATGTTTGATGAAATGCCTATCATGGCTAGTAGGGGTCTAGTTATGTCCTTGTTCGAATGTTTCCTTAGGCACCATTGTTTCACGGTTATATTTCATGTATGAGTTTGTCATTAATTTCTGGGAAGTGGCTTGGGCTCTGGGCCTGAAAAAGTGCCTTAAATCCCGTGGATGTAGGCACAAGTATGGAAAATTTAGTCCCTGGATGCATGCATGCCTATGTCATCAAAGCATCCAGAGCCTCCTAGATGCACCCATGCCTATACTGTGAGAGCTTATGGGGGTTAAGCAAGTTAAAAAATCAATGGGACCCAGGGGCAAGGTACTCGAGAGGTTGGGATGGTTCCTGGGAGTCTTGTTGTTGATGTGTAAGGTCTTTATGATGTGTTTCCATCGATTCCTCTTCCTTAAGGTCATCTAGGAGGTCAATTTTTATCACAGCATCCTTTGGTCACATTTTTACCCCAGTTGGCCAGTTACTTGGGTAGGTGTGGAATGAAGGTGTTATAGAGTGGTATGAGAGCATGGTTCACCCCTTGGACTAGATATGCGGTGTGTTGGTAATGCATTTTTTTTGGTTTCATATGTGTTTCTCATACTTTTGGTGTATGTTCTTGTTGCATCCACAATGTTGGTCATGGTTGCAGTGATGTCACCATGTGTAGGATGATAATGTTGTTATACACTATGTCGTCATGCGTATATGACTGGTTACATGTTGTTCTATGTTGCTACATGTATTGCCTATGTATGTTGGTTACATTTTCTTACATGTTGTCATAAGTATTGTATGTTTATTCTTGATTGCATGTTGTTTATGCTTGTGTGTTTTCTGTGTCTATGCTTGGGTATTGTCCATGTGCATTGGTATGGTGGATGTTGTAATGCATGCGATCATGGTATGTGTAATGATGTGGTCATTCTTTGACGTTTAGACTCTAACTAGAATGATGTTTACGTGTTGATACACCTATGTGTTATATGTCTATATATTGATATGATTGTATATATACATGTATTATCTTGATTGGTTGATCTTGCAGATGAGATATCCTCCCTGACTTATGCTAAGGTACATTGGTTTATTGTGATTTTCTTTAGCTGACATAGTATGCATTGCAAGAAAGAAATCAAAGATGAATAGCAAGATAGTAGACTACAAATATTCTTCCTATGAATCGTATGAGCGACATGGTGTTGGGAACTCTTCTAACTATTTTTTCCAAGGAAAAAATACTGAAATTTTTATTAAACATAGTAAAAAGTTACATCGCATATGCCGCAACATTCCATTTCTTTACAAAAGCCCATAAAGGGCAACAGGTCACACTGACCCAAAGTAGGCCAAGAAAAAAAACACAACAACAAAATATGCGCACAAAAAAACACTAAGAAGAGAAACATCAGCCAAGAAGCAAAAAAAATGAAGTGAAAACCAGGCCACCAGAGCGAGAGAGAAAGCCCCACATAGTTTTAAAGCTTTTCTCCCTTTTTTATTCTCAAATTTATGCCATTCATCTTGCGATGGCATGGAGGAGACAAGGACAAGCTGATTTTCTGTTGCAAGTGGTCCAATGTCCCTTTCCAAATCTGATTTTTCTGATGTATGATGTATTTTATTCTCATAGTTATTTGGACCTTCTCAATTCATAACCGGCTGTTTTGGGGAAGTTTTTAGATCAAATGGATCTTGTGAAACATTTCCGTGTACCTCTCGTTCATATTTTTTTTTCCTGCTTTTTCTACATGGGGATCATCTAGTCCTCTTCTTCTTCAACATCCTCCTCAGGCCCAGGTTTGGGGTATTGCCACCCTTTGGATGGTTTCCCAACTTTTTTTTTTCTATTTTATTTCTTGGCGTCTGTAATATTCCCAAATGGGAAACATAGGAATATAGTGCATGAATATAAAAATAGCAGCAAGTATCAACACATTACTTGTGAGCCAAATTATACATCCATGGTATTATGTATAACAACAATAAGTAATTACAAGATCCTTGGGATCAAGCCCCTGAAGATAGGCAAAAGAAGCCTCCAATGCAAAAATGCACCCAAAACATATAATACACTGCTACACAAAATGATGAAGAAATAACAATGCAGTTTTAGTGACTAATACTGCAGCTGGAACATATAAATGAATGGATCTGATGCTCATACAAGGCCAAAAATGGAGATCTATGCTCCAGTACACTTTTCCTAGACAACCCAGGAAGGGTTTCCAGAAATACACCAAATATGAATGGTGGATATAAAGCCCTAGGGCTGAAGATGCACTAAAACTGAAGCACATATAAGGAGGTGGCTGAATCTGATGTATATTTGAAATAACTCCTCCAAAATAACTTCTCTTGATGAAGGGATGATCCCTTCAATGGAAAGCAAACACTCGAAATGGAGTACTGAACTTGCCCCTGCAACAACTCACTAAAATAATGCATATTTGGACTGGAATTGCATTGTAGGGGATAAAATCAACTTTTCCTGATGCCAAATATGTAAAATAAGCCCAAGGGGCTCCTTTACTGGCCTCCCAATGGAAGGAAACCTTCCTCCACTACAAAAATAGCTCAAAAAACACCCAACAAGATCTTCCATTGCTGCACCCTACAACTCAACACATATCTCAACAAAAACTGTGTTGTACCACAAGGCTGAAGCTTGGTTTGAAACTTGAATGTGGAAATGTAGTGAAAATCTCTTCCAATAGGCCTCTCAAGGATAGAGGTGGGATGCTCGATCAGGAACACCCGGTGCTAAAAATCGCTGCAATCTTAGCTAAACAGATGAAGAAATCTTATATGTCTAAATAGGACATATAATCCAAAACATAACATATCATAAAATCAATAATATGGCTTCCATCCTCTTCCTTATATAAGAAATGAGCTTCCAAACCCTAAGCCCCATCCATTAATGACACTACTTCCATGCAACGTGTCTCCATCTAAAACTGCACTGTCCCTCATTGAATGCCACTCCTCCATGATAGCACTGTTGATTTGGTCAAGGTTGACCCAGTCCACATGATTTAACCCCTTTTCACACCTAAGGGTGATTTATTAAGCTGAAAATATGATCCACTTTCACATGAGAAGTGGTTTTATTACAAATAAAGAGATTTATGGGTCTCCCTACCCACTTATTCATCAAACAAGAAAGAAAAAATAGATTTTAATATTCAAATTAGCTACATGCTAATTTAGGAATATTACAATCCTCCCATCCCAAATGTTGCTTGTCCTCGAGCAACTATAAGGATAGATATGCAAAATATAGGGAACCTTCATCCCCGTGTGAAGCTCCACCCTCCAAGCTATCATCCATATAAAATGAATCACCCTCCAGAATGGTAATTCATAGAAAAACTCCTCCCATGTGAGAGGCTACTCCCAAAGACATAATTCAATAATATGGATCCCTTCATGAAGAAACAAGTGATGTAATGTAGCATCCATATAATGTCCCATGCTCCCCTTGAAGCATGAAGAAATGTGGGAAGTTTCATTCCCAATGGACACATCTGACCAATGTGTCATCCCTCCAATCATGTCCCAAACAAGAATAATAACATCATCAACATATGGGATCAAAATAAAAGTCATTCTAGTTTCCATGTGTAGTAATGGAGAAGGACAATGGGCCCTCAAGTGAAACCAACACATTTTTACTCCTAACTGCATTAGAACGTGGCATAATGAGTGGTTTCCCAACCACTTGTTTGTTGCCCCAATCTCCTCCCAAGATTGGGGAAGGTGTATGGTGTATGGTGCAAGTTGAGCATACCCTGCATAAGATATCATCTCCCCAAGATCTCCTAGGGAGAGGCCATCATCAATGGTACTTTGGCCTTAAGTAGACCATGAAGTCTAGAAGGAAAAGTTCCCCCCTTGGAGCAATGCCCTGCACATGTATGATAAGGAAATTCAAATACATAGTAAATGAATCATGATGTACATATGTTCAAGCTAGTAAGGTGGCTCATAGAGGGGCCCCCTCTCACTCTCAATGAGGAAGGAAGTGGTTGTGATAACTCTATCAAAGAGTCATGTCTCTCCTCATCCTACAAATAATCCATGCATCTCCTCTTTGAAGCCTTCCCAAATGAATCCCTCCAGGATAGTACAGTATGATCTTATAAAACCAGTGGGTTTGGAGAGCAACCCTTCATATGTTGCATCTAGTAGCTTCTCCTTGAGCTTAGAGGCTCTAGTCAAGAAGACTCTACTCTAAAAATAGATGACCCCAAATACTACTATATATCTCCCATCAAATAGTTGGTCATCAAGTGCTCTACATGAAAATATATCCTTATAGTATTCCACTAATAGCTAGGATCTCCAATAAGGGTCAATACTCAATAGTGACAGCGCTGCTGATCTATCATGTGAAGCTTATGCCATGTTACTACTCTCTTATTTGACATATCCTATGCTAAAGTCACATACCGGGATGCTACAATCTTTCCCTTTCCGCTCCTTTACTAGCGTAATATCTAAAGTGAGAGTGGGTAATGATGATGTTGGGAGAATGTCTCCCTCCTATTTGAGTTTACCCAAGACTCCCAGTGTTGTGTCAAGTCCTCCCAAGGTCCTCACCCCTCTGGGATCAATGAGTGGTGCAAACAGATGTGAAGCATCTCTCATCATCTCCTGATCTAGTGGTCTCCCAGGTGGAATGCCTCCATGCAATGAGACATCAATATCAAGAGTATACTGCATATATGAATGGACAAATTTGTCCTTGCCATCACTGCGCAAATCATTCTGCCTCTTCTATGAATCAACCTTTTGAAATAGATAGGGGCATGTGCTCCTAATCATATGATGTTGGCCATCCTCCCTACCTTCTCCTTTCATCTGCAAGGTATCACAATCTATCAATAATGGCACATGATGTTCATGGATTTTTCCCTGATCTCCACTTATGAGATGACCTTTGGAACTTCTTGCAATGATACAAGAACTCCTCTCATTGGAGAAATTGCTCCATCTACCTCTCCATGAGGTACTAGATCTGCTCCTGATGTGACAACGTTGTTACCTCCAGCCTTCTCTTCCCCTTCATCATGAATGGAGGTTACCTCATCATCATTAAGAGGCTCTTTGTTTTGATCCTCTTTTGCAAAAGAGATCTCCATGTCTTCCTTTTGAGAAGAGAGCTCTTCTTGAAGTGGGGATCTTTCCTCTAGCAAGGTATTCTACAAGTTTTTAACCCCCTCAATAGCATTATGGAATGGATTTGGGTTTATGGATCCTTCCAACTCATGCAAAGGTTTTGTTTATTTAGGCTTAGCTAGCTCAATCAAGGATGTTTCAAAATGTTTTGCATAAAATATTTTCACTTACCTCCTAGTGAACTTTTCATAAGTAGATAAATTTACATGATTCAAGGAATAAGTTTCATAAAACCACCAAGCATAAACCTTACCTTCAAGATGCAGCGCTGCTACTCTAATGTTTTCATATTTTGAAACTCGCTGTTGCTGAAAATAGGTGTCTTGCTCCTTCACCTAAGCCCTAGTTGTGCATCTAGGTGACCCTTCAAAAGTAGATAGAAAGAATCTACCCAAATAATGCTTCTTGGACCTCTTTCTTATATTATTATTTCTAGGCCTTCTATCCTCCTTGATCTTGAAAAACCCTTGGAATTTTAGATGATCTTTGAACCTCTGAGATTGAGATTCATACTCTTGAAGATAGTCACCACGAGTCTCCTCCTT
This sequence comes from Pinus albicaulis, assembly GCA_034641835.2. Lineage (NCBI taxonomy): Eukaryota > Viridiplantae > Streptophyta > Pinopsida > Pinales > Pinaceae > Pinus > Pinus albicaulis. The sequence continues at coordinate 404,680,973 of CM076574.1, forward strand.
TGGTACATCTCCTTCCTCCATCTCTCTTTCTACTTTCCCTCCTCATTCCCTTGATTTCTCTGTTAAGCTCATGCATAGTTTGGAGAAGAAGTTTTGAAAACTTCTTTCCATCCATTTCTCCAAATAATGTAGACTTTCCTTTGAATATTCTGCAAGCCTTCTCTTTTCTATGACAAGCTTCTTCTTCTTCTGATAACATAGATGCAATGTCTTTACAGGTTGAGCCAAGATTATGCTCGAATACCACTGTAATATTCCCAAATGGGAAAAGCAGGAATATAGTCCATGAATATAAAAATAGCAACAAGTATCAACACATTACATGTGAGGAAAATGATAGATCCATGGTATTATGTATAACGGAAATAAGTAAGTACAAGATCTTTGGGATCAAGCCCCTCAAGAAAGGCAAAAGAAGCCTCCAATGCCAAAATGCACCCAAAACATGTAATACACTTCTACAAAAAAATTATGAAGCAAGAAAAATGGATTTTTAGTGACTAATACTGCAAATGGGACATATAAATAAACGGATCTGAAAATATCATGCTCATACAAGGCCAAAAATGGAGATCTATGCTACCATACACTTTTCCTAGACAACCCAGGAAGGGTTTCTAGAAATACACCAAATATGAATGGTGGATCTAAAGCCCTAGCACTGAAAATGCACTACAAATGAAGCACATATAAGGAGGTGGCTGAATCTGATGTAGATCTGAAAGAAATCCTCCAAAATAAATTCTCTCAATGAAGGGTTGATCCCTTCAATGGAAAGCAAACACTCCAAATGGAGCACTGAACTTGCTGCTGCAACAAATCACTAAAATAATTTAGATCTGGACTGGAACTGCACTGTAGGGGATAAAATCAACTTTTCCCGATGGAAAATATGTCAAATAAGCCCAAGGGGCTCCTTTACTGGCCTCCCAATGGAAGGAAACCTTCCTCCACTGAAAAACTAGCTCGGAAAACACCCAACAAGATCTTCCATTGTTTCACCCTGCAACTCAACACATCTCTCAACAGAAACTATTCTATACCACAAGACTGAAGCTTTGTCTGAATCATGAATGTGGAAATGTAGTGCAAATCTCTTCCAAGAGGCCTCTCAAGATAGAGGTGGTATTCCCGATTAGGAACACCTGGTGCTAAACAACACTGCAATCTTAGCTAAACAGCTGAATAAAGCTTATATGTCTAAACATACCATATAATCCAAAACATAACATATCATAACATCAATAATATGGCTGCCATCCTTTTCCTTATATAAGAAATGATCTTCCAAACCCTAAGCCCCATCCATTAATGGCACTACTTCCATTCAATGTGTCTCCATCTAAAACCGTGTTGTCCCTCATTGAATGCCAATCCTCCATGACAACGTTGTTGATTTGGTCAAGGTTGACCCAATCCAGATGCTTTAGCCCCTTTTCACACCTAAGGGTGCTTTATTAAGCTAAAAAGATGATCCACTTTCACATGATAAGTGGTTTTATTCCTAATAAAGAGATTTATGGGTCTCCCTACCCACTTATTCATCAAACAAGAAAGCAAAATTAGATTTTATTATTCAAATCAGATGCATGCTAATTTAGGAATATTACAACGTCAGGACATGTGTTTTGTAAGTGTCCCATCTTCCTACAAATTCTGCATCTAAATGCAGTGTTTTCATAATCTAGGTGTTGCATCCAGTTTCGGTGTTTGTGAATCATCAATATGATTTCCGGGAATCCTTTGCTAACATCTACTTGCACATAGACGCGTGCGAAAGTGCATATCCTTTCCTCTATTCGTTGAATATTTGTTTTGATGCATCACCCAATAATGTACCCAATACCTTCTAGGACATGGTCATTCCAGAAGTGAAGCGGGAGATTGTGAAACCTGACCCATACCGACATTCTAGTAATCGCCATAGTGTTAACATCAAAATATGGGAACCATGGGGTGATGAAAAGACCTGTGGAACCCTAGAACCATGGTCCTTATTGGATAAAAGTCTCTTCGGCCTCTGAGGATTGAAATTTAACAATTAAAAACCATTTGGAGTAGAGAGGAATTTCGTAGTTTGTGGTCCAATTTGTGAAGATCCAACAGAAGAGCTCCATTGGTTTAGGAAAAAAACAGTTAAAACGACATATAATCGCTATTGATTCAGATGTAGTGTTGTGTTCTTCTATTTCTAGATTGTCTATATTCAGGGCTGGTGTTTGGCTCAGCTGCTCTACTATGTAGGGCCTTGGGGCATTTCCAACTTGTTCTGGTGGTACTGTAGTAGCTTTTTTCCCCTGAAGAATGTTCTTACAAGAGGGGCCACCATTGCTATGTTCTTTCTTTGAGGATATGTTACCCCTTTCACCCCTTGCTACTCTTTTTTTTCCCTATTCCAACCCCCCTTGCCCCTTAGATGCAAGTTAAAAGTAATGGTAGGCCCTAAAAAAATGGAATGGTCCTTCAATGACCAACAGTCTTGGAGCGATCTACCACCAGAGAATAGGGATTGCACAAGTACATGGTATCCCATATATGCCATAATGTTCTATTTCAGGTGGATTATTCTCTGTGTCGAGTACCCATAATAATATATTTTTCCCCACAAGGGGCCTAATAAAAATTTGAAAACAGGAGGGGAATACTTGTTTTAGAGGGTCTAGTTCCAAACTATTATCTCCATTCTAATCCATTTTTGGAGTCCTGGAAGAGTTTGATTTCACTTTGGTTCGTTGGTTGAGCTGGTGCTTGTTATTGTTCTATAATTTACGAGATTGTGAGAGTAAACACAGAGGACAACATCAAAACCACTTTGGAAGCTAGAATTTAGCCCTGCCAGCTTTAGAGATGGATCTCTCTATAAAATTTAGTTATGTTTTGTGTGATTTTTAGGCTAGTTATTAATGTACTGATTGTTTGTTTGATTTGGATTATTTGGTTGATTAAATTTTTATAATTCCATTGGGCTATGGAGTCTAAGATTAACTGGCTCTGCATCAAACTTTGATTGAGTTTCACAATGCAAGCTAGGTTGCTCTAGTTGGATCTTTTAGGATTTTAAATGAAATATGAAATGGAAGAAATGTAAATTTCAGTAGAAATTAAGGAGCAATGAAGTATTCTTCAATTTGAATTCAACAAAAAACATGTAAATTACAAACAACTAGAATAGGGTGCTCTTTATAACATATCCTATTCGTCATAGTTTTTGTTATGTAATTAAGATTTTCAGAAATTACAGAGAAAGAAAAACATCACCAATTCGTACACCACATGAATCCTATGAAGAATGTCCTGGTATTATTGATGCTTCCAGAAACCACAAAAATTACAATGCTCAATATTACACAAAAATTCCAACAAACTGTGAAGTATTTATACACTAAATTAAAAAATGATTTACAAAATCGTTGTCTCAACCGACAATGTATTATTGGCATGATCTCAAACAATAAAATTTATCTTTACAAAATAATAGGAAGGTGTACAACAATGTGGAAAGGTGGCTTTGTTTTGGAGGATTAAATTGCTGAATAGTCCTATTCCTGTTTTGGGTTGGCTAATGTGATGGTTGATGTGTTGGCCTGTGGTGACTTGTGTTGACTGCATCAGAATTACTGCTCAGTATTGTAACTCACAAACTTTATCCCACCTATCTTCATCTGGAATGGTTAATTTTATTACCTTCCGGTAAATCTCATCAACCATGGTATATCTGGAAAAAGTGGGTTTTACAACAAAAATATGATTTACTTCATGCTCGATGAAGAAATCGTTACCCATAGCTTCCAAAAATGCTATGTCTGTCATGCTGCCTTTAACAATTGAAAATTTAGAGTTGTCTCTAGCTATCTCTTTCAACTTTATAACATAGTATTCATAAGTAATTAACTTGTCATTAATTACAAATAAACTAGGGAGACCCTTCCGAGTTGAAGGCTCAATTATGGCAAAAAAATTGTTGACTGCTATCTCCAAACTGTGACATTTCTCCTCTAGCTGAAAAACCAGATTATTTTTTGTAAGAATCCTCTTCACCTCCAGAATGTCTTATGTTCTGTCATCAACTCCTAAATCATCTAATTCATATATGCTTTTAAAATTTAGGAATTTGATGATTTTTTTTGTTGTTGTAGTCGTTTCTCCTAACTCATGTTTAATTTCTGTTATAGCCTTTGTTTCTCTCTTGATCAAATATTTCTGCTCAAATATTATATGAATGCAGGGCTAGATTTCAACAATTGAATTCATGATGTCTATCTAAATGATTTCCTTGGCTTGGGTCAAATTCTGTTCAATCGTTGATTCCATTTCAGATTTATGCAATCTTTCAATCAATTTCTGAGCTCTCTGTGATTCAACTGAGTGAGAAGCCTCACACCTTGTCTTCTCATCCTGTAAAGCTTTGACCCGGTCCTACAATTTCTTGATTTCCTTTGTTTGATTTGACAGACTTTTAGCAAATTTATTTAATTGTTCAGCACCATCCGTTGTCTGTGTAGTATGCGGAGGAGAAGTTGTAGTTGATGTTGTAGGAATAGTTGTAAGAGGTACAACATCTAATGGAATCATAGCCAGCTTTGCATTATGATCTATTTCTTTGATCATCTTCTCCATCTCAGTCTCCATCTATATTATCTGTGCATTTTGTTCCATGATGAGCTTCATCATGTCAGTCTTATGGGTCTCTCTCTCCTCAATATCCTTGGTAAGGGGATCTTCATTTGCTGAAAAATTTAACTGCTTTCTCAATTTTTCTATGTCAGCATTATTCTTCTTGATTATTTCCTCTGTAAATTTCATGTTTGTAGGGTCATACTCCATCTTGAATACTAAATATTCTAAGGATTTAATCCTTGTATACTTTGCAAGAGAAGAAATATTCTCCATCTTCAACTGTGACTGGATATTTGATAATGAAACCTAAAATTTATAAAGATTCATGGTAGTATTAGTTAGAGTTGAGGAAATCATTTCACCTGTCTGCTTATGCATCTCCATTTGGTCAATGGGATGAATATCCTTTATGTCAAATTCCAATGTTGTTTTCTTGTAATCAGACGTTGATTTTGGCCATGGAATTTGGGCCTCAAGGAAGGCCATATGCATCTTTCCCTTCTCTGAATCAAACACTGATAATAACCTACTTTAAGAGATGGAAGTATTCTTCCAGAATTGGGCATAAGTGTTGTTCTTAAGAATCTCATTCTTAAGCTTTATTTCCTTGAATCTATCAAATATTGTCTTCTCCTTCTCTCCTTGGACAACCTTATTTTTTTGGAAAGTTTCTTGCTGGTCATGAGATACTGAAGGTTTTGTGGGAGATGGAGTAAATTGGCCACCTACTTGAGAAGAGGATGGTGTTTCTTTTATCACCATAGCTACTTCCTTCTCTGAATTATCTTTTGTATCAACCTTTGGATTTAGCTTTGTTATTTTCCTGTACATGATTTTAAACTCTTTTCCTGCACTGTCAGTCACTGAAGGTGACTCTTCTTCCCTTTGTCATTTAACTACTTTCTCCTATGGGACAGGAGTCTGTGATGTTGATGTAGATACCAACTTCTCCTCAGCTTCCTGTAATGTATTTTCAGCCCATACTGACTGTTTCATATATCTTTCTATCTCAGGCCTCTGGGTATGAATGTAAGGAGTAGTTTTGTTTTCTACTCTCAGCTTGGAAATGATACCCATAGAGTCGTAGGACTAGGTGAAACTCAGGCTGAATTTCATCTTTTTCAAAATTTTATCTGCCTCTTCCCCTACTGACCTACTATTACAAATGAAAGACCCAATTTGTCTCTTGATTCTAAACTAGGACTTCTTCTTAGCTAATAAAAAATGAATTTCATCTGAATTCGGCATCTGTCTGATATATTTCATGCGGAGGTATTTGGGGAGCTTATAAGGTGCTAGCTCACACGCATAGACTCTAATTTATGCGTAATTCTGGTACAAGTACCAATCTCCTCTCTTAGCCTGATCTATCAAATGTAGAATTCTCTCAATGTCTTCACTTATCCTGGGTTTTTTTGTACTGCTTAGGACACTCATAGATGGGTGAAAAAATTGTTCATTGAACTGCCTGTAAGAAAATTCTTGATTTTATTTCATCACTAAAGATGTCCAAAATATCACTGATTGATGGTTTCCTTCTTCATCAAGCTTCTGCATGGAAAATTTGAACCTGTCTGCCTGATAATATACAAAAAAATTATATACCAAAATTGAAGAGTATTTAAATACTTATTCATTCTGAAACTTAAGAAACTTCTCATGAATGTTATCAACCAGGAATTGGTTGAAATTAAAAATAATGGACGATTTTCTATTTGTGGAAAAGATGGAAAGGAAGCGTAAAATGGGTTCATCTACCCACTGATCAGAATAATAACCAAGGATGTATGAAATTACAACTATTATATACTTATCTTGATCAGGGAAGATGGAGGAAGGATATGGAGGGTTTTTCTTTGGAAATTGGATATTTTCTGGTAAAAATATGTCAAAGATCTTGACTCTTTTAGCAAAATCAAGTTTTTGATAAAGTTTAGTGAGGGCTTCTAAGGAAAAAGGAGTGATGTTTTACACTGAGGGAGCTTGCATCATATAGTTTATTGAATGGGAAGTGATGGCTAAAATGATTTCACCAGTAGGGGAAATAATGGCTCTTTATAAAAGCATGCTTGGCATTTTTGGGGGCATGGAAGGTGTGAGGGAAGATGTAGTGCGGTAGATTGGACTCCCAGACACTAGTACATTTGGCAGAAATTTTGACACTTTGGTTTCGACACTTTTGACCAAATGTCGGAAATTTTCCCAAAATTTATCAATTTTTCAAATCCCGCCCACAACTGTCGCTATACCGACGTTTGGAGACAAGTGTCGGTATTGCGACACATATAAGTTAGTGTCGGTCTTGCAACATTTGTAACAAAGCGTCGGAATTGCGACAGTTTGTGCAAAAGCGTCAGAATTGCGATGGATTAGAGCTAAGTGTCGCTATTGCGACATTTGGAGGAAAGCATCGCTATTGGGACAGTTTGGGAAAAAGCGTCGCTATTGCAACAGTTTGGGAAAAAGCATCGCTATTGCGACAGTTTGGGCTAAGTTTCGCTCTTGTGACATTTGTATGAAAGCGTCACTATTGCGATGACTTGTAAATTAATTTTTTTGGCCTCTCCTTTAATAAATAATAATCTAACTTGGGTCCCCTTTTTGAATGGTTGGAGCAACATAATAAGATATCTTTAGTTGACATATCACATTATGATGAATATGGAAGGTGGTTATGATGGGACTTCTAAGGAGTTTCATAAAATATTAAAGACGTGATGCGCTCACTCCTTGGTTCACTTTTAATGTGTGCCCCCAACCACGGTCGAGCGCGTCGTGTCGCATAATGTGAGGTCGCCCGATAGGGCGAGTTCAGGTTGGGCCATTTCGTTCGAGGGTGACCGTATCAGTTTTGCTAAGTTGTGACCACACCGGTGCCTTTTTCACGTTTGGGTGGCCCGTTTTCCATTTGCTACCTTGTGGCATCGTTTGTTTGGGCGCCCCGTGTCGCGTTGTGTGAGGTCGCCCGACCGAGCACATTCGGGTCGGGTCATTTCATTCGAGGGTGCCCATATCAGTTTTGCTAAGTTGTGACTGCCTAGGTCCCTTATGCAGGTTTGGGCAACTCGTTTGTTTTTTTCTCCCTTGTGGCATCGTTCGTTCGAGCGCGCCGTGTGAGGTCGCCCGACCAAGCGTGTTCGGGTCGGGTCGGGTCGTTTCGTTCGAGGGCGACCGTATTAGTTTTGCTAAGTTGTGACCACTCGGGTGCCTTGTGCACGTTCGGGCAGCCTGTTTTCCATTTTCTCCCTTGTGGCATCGTTCGGTTAGGCACGTCGTGTCGCGCCGTGTGAGGTCGCCTGACCAGGCATGTTCAGGTCAGGCCATTTCGTTCGAGGGTGCCTGTATCATTTTTTCTAAGTTGTGACTGCTAGGGTGCCTTGTGCACGTTCGGGTGGAATGTTTTTTGTTTGCTCCCTTATGGCATCGTTCAGTCGGGTGCGTCGTGTCGCGCCATGTGAGGTCGCTCGACCAGGCATGTTCGGGTTGGGTCGAGTCGTTTCGTTCGAGGGTGCCCGTATCAGTTTTGCTAAGTTGTGACTGCCCGGGTGCCTTGTGCACATTCGAGCGGCCAATTTTATGTTTGCTCCCTTGTGGCATCGTTCGGTCGGGCACACCGTATCGTGCCGTGTGAGGTCGCCCAATCGGGCGCATTCAGGTCGGGTTGTTTTGTTCGAGGGCGCCTATATCAGTTTTTCTAATTTGTGACTGCCTGGGTGCCTTGTGCATGTTCGAGTGGCCCGTTTTCCATTTGCTCCCTTGTGGCATCATTCGGTCGGGTGCGTCGTGTCGCGCCGTACTGTGAGGTCGCCCGACTAGGCGCGTTTGGGTCGGGCCGTTTCGTTCAAGGCCGCTTGTATCAGTGTTGCTAATTTGTGACTACCGGGGTGCCTTGTGCACGTTCAAGTGGCCCATTTTTCATTTTCTCCCTTGTGGCATCGTTCGATCGAGCGCGTCGTGTGAGGTCGCCTGACCGGGCGCGTTCGGGTCAGGTCGGGTCGTTTCGTTCGAGGGCGCCCGTATCAGTTTTGCTAAGTTGTGACCGCCCGAGTGCCTTGTGCACCTTCGGGTGGCCTGTTTACCATTTTCTCCCTTGTGGAATCGTTCGTTCGGGCGTGCCATGTCGAGCCGTGTGAGGTCGCCCGACCGGGCGCATTTGGGTCGGGTCGTTTTGATCAAGGTTGCCCGTATCAATTTTGCTAGGTTGTGACGGCCCGGGTGCCTCATGCATTTTTGGGTGGCCTGTTTTCCATTTTCTCCCTTGTGGCATCGTTCAGCCAAGCGCGTCATGTCACCCTCAGGAGGTCGGCCAACCCGGCGCGTTCGAGCCTGGCCGTTTCGTTGAGGGCGCCCAGACGCTTTGCTAAGTTGTGAACATCCAGGTGCCTTGTGCATGTTCGGGTGGCGTTTTCCATTTTCTCCCTTGTGGCAACATTCGGTCGAGCACGTCGTGTCGCGCCATGTGAGGTTGCGTGACCGGGCGCGTTCGTGTCAGGCCGATTCTTTCGAGGGCGCGCATATCAGTTTTTCTAATTTGTGACCGCTCAGGTGCCTTATGCACGTTCAGGCAGCCTGTTTTTTATTTGCTCCCTTGTGGCATTTTCGGTCGAGTGCGATGTGCGAGGTTTCCCGACCGGGCGCGTTTGATTCGGGTCATTTTGTTCGAGGGCGCCCGTATCAGTTTTGCTAAGTCGTGATAGCCTGGGTGCCTTGTGCACGTTCGGGCGGCTCGTTTGCTATTTTCTTCCTTGTGGCATATTCATTCGGTCAGGCGCATTGTGTCGCGCCATGTGAGGTCGCCCGACCAGGCACGTTTGGGTTGGGCCGTTTCGTACTTTGAGGGCGCCCGTATCAGTTTTGCTAAGTTGTGACCACCTGGTTGCCTTGTGCACGTTTGGGCGGCCCGTTTTCCATTTTCTCCCTTGTGGCATCATTTAGTTGAGTGCGACGTGTCGCGCCATGCGAGGTCGCCCGACCGGGTGCATTCGATTCTGACCGTTTTGTTCGAGGGCGCCTGTATCAGTTTTTCTAAGTTGTGATCACCCAGGTGCCTTGTGCACATTTAGGCGGTCCGTTTTTTGTTTGATCCCTTGTGGCATATTCAATTGGTCAGACACGTCGTGTCATGCCATGTGAGGTCGCCCGACCGGGCGCGTTCAAGTCGGGCCATTTCGTACTTCGAGGGCGCTCGTATCAGGTTTGCTAAGTTGTGACTGCCCGGGTGCCTTGTGCACGTTCGGGCGGCCCGTTTTCCATTTTCTCCCTTGTGGCATCGTTCGGTCAGGTGCGTCATGTCGCGTCGTGCAAGGTCGCCCGACCGGGCGTTTTTCAGTTTGGGTCATTTTGTTTGAGGGTGCACGTATCATTTTTGCTAAGTTGTGATCGCCTGGGTGCCTTGTGCACATTTGGGCGGCCCATTTTCCGTTTGACCCCTTGTGGCATATTCGTTCGGTCGGGCACGCTCATTAAACCCTAATTATTAACCCCTAGTCCATTTAACCCCCTAAACCATAAACCTATAAACCCCTAACCCATTTAACCCCTAAACCCTAAACCTCTAAACCCTTAACCACTAACCCCTAAATCCTTAAACCCTAACCCATTTAACCACCTAATCCCCTAAACCCCTAACCCATTTAACCCCTAAACCCTAAACCTCTAAACCCTTAACCCCTAACCCCTTAAACATTATTTCCCAACCGGCCTAACCCATTTAACCCCCTAAAACCCTAACCCATTTAACCCCCTACCCTAACACTTAACACCAAAAATCCTTAACTACTAAATCCCCTAACCCCCTAAACCTCTAAACCCCCATAACCCATTTAAACCCCTAAACCCTAAACCTCTAACCCCTTAACCCCTAACCCCTAGCTAAAATCCTTAACTGCTAAATCCCCCAAGCCCCTAAACCTCTAAATGCGCACCTAACCCATTTAACCACCTAAACCCTAAACCTATAACCCTTAACCCCTAACCCCTTAAACACTAATTCCAAACCCCCAACCCATTTAACCCCATAAACACCTAAAAACCTAACCCATTTAACCCCCTAAACCCTAGCCCCATTAACTCGTAACGACCCCTAACCCCTAAAAACCTTAACTGGTAAATCCAATAACCCCCTAAACCTCTAAAACCCTAACCCATTTAACCCTCTAAACCCTAGCCCCTACATTAACTTGTAATGACCCCTAACCCCTAAAATCCTTAACTGCTAAATGCACTAACCCCCTAAACCCCTAACCCATTTAACCCCCTAAACCCCAAAAATCTAACCCCTAAACCTCTAAACCCCTTAATCTGCTAGGGGCTGGTTACCTTGATATTAACGGTGATGTATTCATACTCCTTCTGAATAACCAATAAAGGGTCAAGGAAATTGACCAATATGTTGTCAAGTTTTATCTTGTCCATCTCTGGGGTAAGTTTCTTTTCGGCTAACTCCACTGCTTTTGATCTCAATTTTGCCAATTGCTTCCTTCTCTCATATGATACCTGAGCCTTTACCTTTCTCTTCCCTTCTAATTCCGTAATAGTGTCATAGTGATGCCAGCCAACTTCTTTGGAAAGCCTTCCTAGCAGACAACACTTGTGACCTAGATGAAGCCTCGACACTTTCAGAGCATCTGAAATGACCTCTCTCTTCCCCAATCCCCCCCCCCCCTCTCTCTCTCTCTCTCTCTACCCTCCAATCCTCTCACAGCTATATCCCTCCCTCTATCCTTCTTTCTGCCCCCCTTCCATCTTTGTGTCACTATCTCCCTCTCTTACCCTTCTCTACCTCTCTCACTCCTTTCCCTCTCTCTCTCTCAGCTGATCCATTCCTTCTCTCCCCTCTCCTTCATTTTATCTCCATCTCTCCCTTGTGACTCCCCTTGTATCGCCACCTCTATCAATCTATGTCTTTATAATTATTCCTTCTCATATATATCTAGAGTTAATATATATCATGACATATTGGGACCTACGATTGAGTTAATTCCTCCTTGTTGGCAAGGTTAAAATGTGCACAAATAGAGACCATTGAACCTATCATCTTAACCCCTAACCCATTGAACCCCCTAAACCTCTAGTAAACCCTTAACCCATTTAACCCCTAAACCATAAACCTCTAAACCCTTAACCCCTAACCCCTAACCCATTTAACCCCCTAAACCCCTAGTAAACCCCTAACCCATTTAACCCCCTAAACCCTAAACCTATAAACCCTTAACCCAGCTAACCCCTTAAACCCTAAACTTATAAACCCTTAACCCCTAAAACCTAACCTCATTAGCCCCTAACTTCTAACCCCTAAAATCCTTAACTGCTAAATCCCCTAACCCCCGAAACCCCTAACCCATTTTACCCCCTAAACCCTAAACCTATAACCCCTTAACCCCTAACCCATTTAACCCCCTAAACCATAAAATTCTAAACCCCTAACCCATTTAACCCCCTAAACCCTAAACCTATAACCCTAAAACCCCCTAAACCCTAAACCTCTAAACCCCTAACCCCTAACCCCCAATCCCCGGCTAAGCCCTCCAAATTTGAATTAGCTTTGAAGAAGTAATTGTTTTCTTACTTATGTCTAATTCACTATATAATCAAATCATGAATGTGAGAAGGCTTTTGGTTGTAAGCATGTTTGTGGTATGTTGATGTTCAGACAAAAACTACAACTTGTAGCCCTTGATCTGCTAGGGGCCGGTCACCTTGATATTAACGGTGGTGTATTCATACTCCTTCTGAATAACCAATAAAGGGTCAAGGAAATTGACCAATGTGTTGTCAATTTTTATCTTATCCATCTCTGGGGCAAGCTGCTTTTCGGCTAACTCCACTACTTTTGATCTCAATTTTTCCAATTTCTTCCTTCTCTCATATGATACTTGAGCCTTTTCCTTTCTCTTCCCTTCTAATTCCGTAATAGTGTCATAGTGATGCCAACCAACTTATTTGGAAAGCCTTCCTAGCACACAATACTAGGTTATGAGGGTATCATGTGTTTGTGGGTAATGCCATTATTACCATGTGTTTGTAGACTAATTATAAATCTTAATTAAATTTACTAATTCATAATTAATCAATTGATACATGATTAAAGACCCCTAATTAATCAATTGATATCATTAATATATGACTAATCATAATTAATCAATTGATAGCATTAATACATGATTAAAGATCCCTAGCTTGGCCTATTTTTTTAAATTCCAACAAATTAGCCTAATTACCTTACCCACGCGCCCTATTCCACCTATTTAAATTTTCTTGATCGACCTATTCAATTTTTTTTTTCCCGCTCCACTTGTTTGACCTTTTTTCCTGCTTTCCCATGATTCCATTTTGCCCTATGATGCTTGATTTTTTCCAAATTCTTGCAGAAGCATGGACGCTCTGAAACCCTAAAGCGGCCACAGTCCATTAATGTCTCGAAAGCCATAGTAGTTGGTGGAGATATTTCAAGTTTTTCTGATGTTCAGAAATCTCTGGGAGATCTAAAGAGAAATCGATCGTGGAAGAATGCTCTTTTATTTTGGAAGAATCAGATTGGTATTTCCCTTGTTTTACCCCATTCAAATTCGCTATTTTCTTCTACGCTATCTTGGTTATGAGATATAGATGGTTGTAGGTCTGAAATATATTACATTTCTCATGGAAACATTGTACATAGCCTGGTTCTCATGAACTGTGAGCATGGAAAAATACTCTTTTTAAAATATTTCTTTAGCATTTGTTTTGAGTGGCAGCAGTAGCAGATACATGAAATTTTACAGTTATCAGAGGCTCTCTGTCTTCATCAATATGTAATTGGGTAGCTGACATTTCTGTCTCCCCCTTTTTATTCTGGCAACTCTTATTAGGCTTTACTGGTAGATCATGATCTGCACCTGTAAGCTCCCTAGCTCTCTGGGCTTGCAGAATCCAATTTGTTCGAAGCAGAACATACAACATAAGAATGACACAAGATTCCTGATCTGCCAGTAGTCCGAGCCATAGGCCCTCAAAATAAAAATTGAATACGAAAACCATGAGAATAGCAACTGGCATGCCAACAAAGTAGAAGGATCCGAGATTGATGTTTGCACCGGTGGTAGGATGGGTTGTTCCCTTAAGAACACCACACCCTGTTGTTTGTGGGCAGTTTCCAAGCTCACAGAGGCCTATGATGGGCAATTCCAAATATGTTAGGGAAATGATTTCTTGGTTTTCTGTAAACATTCTGGCCCACCTATGATGCATGGTGGTGGTGAAAGTCATGGCTAGGAATCCTAGTACAACAACCATAGAAAGTGCTACAATCATGGCCCTTCGTGCTTTTCCAAGCCTGTTGGCACCTAGCTCATTTCCTACTCTAGTCAAAACCCCAAAGCTCAATGACGAGGGGAATATGTACACAAGAGAGGTTTTTTGGATGAGAATTCCCATGGAGGCAAAAGTGTCTTTAGGATTTACAAGTAGCCCACACAAAATAATCATGAAATTTTACCACCACCACTCCAGACAAACAGAAACACAAATCGGGATGGCCAGACTGAGCAATAAACTCCATCCTTTCAAACATTATTTGGAAAGCCCCTCCCAAGATTTCTTGTACACCCCTAAGAACCACAAGTATAAGGCCAACCAATAATTTTAGTGTAACTACCAAAAATCTGTCCTGGTTTTATCCAAGGATAAATATTTATATTACGAGTGTATAATTAAAGTTCATGAATAGACCTAAGCCCCTTAAAGTGATTGTCTCATCAAATTATAAAAGTCAATATTTTGTCGAACTCTAAGGTATTCCATAGTCGTTCAAATGGAGAGAATTTTCTATGATAATATATGCTTTTAAAGGGTGCTATTGCAGGTAACTGAGTATGTTAACCTCAAACTGAAACTTCTTTTATTTTTCCATTGTGTGTTTGAAAATTATGTATGTTCGCATGTTGTTGACTCCTGAGTTCCTTTCAGAAGGAATATCTAATGGGAACACAAACTACAAGAGTTTTATTTAATAGGAAATACTAAATACACATTCTTATCTTGAAAATCAATTGGAAATACAAGTAAAAAGACATTGTATAGAGGCAGTAAGTTGGGAACTATGGATGCATATTACAAAAAAAATTAGCCAGCTAAAGCCTGTAAATAATATATTCCTTAAAATTTTGGCTACGTAGGATGATTCTTCATATTTTTTTTCCAGTTATCTATTTAAAGAAAGCTTGTTCCTGGAGGTAAGTAAATAAAATAGATCGATGATAAGGACTTACAATTGTTGAGGTTCCAACCAAAGTTTCATTTAAATTCTCCACTGTTAATCTTTTCTCTAGCATGAGTCCTAGTTTCTGCTGCATTATATTATTATAACTGATGTTGTATGTAAAGGTCCTGATTGGAGTTCCTGGTCATTCCTTAGGTGCTTTATGTGATATGCCCCTTTGCTGAACCATCTGTAGTACTTCAGACTATTGTGGAAGCTTGCAGTTCTCTTGGAGCAATAATTAACAGTCCAGATAGAGAGAGAAGGTTGTTAAATTATAGTCAAGTTGGGAAGGCTCTAGACTATGATGTTACCCTAGATGAAACAGTGAATTTAAGTGTTCCTACTCTATTTGGGTTCAGTGTTCCTAAGCTTGTTTTACAAGTCCTCACAGCAGAAATGATTCTCAAAGCTAGCAGGCCTCTAGTGACTGAGTTAGTCACTCATAAAGAAATAGCTTTTACTGTGTATAACAAGGCTCATCAGATCCCTCGCTTGACTCCTATTTATGACGCATCACAACAAACCACATTATCACATAGAGCTTGACCAGGAGCTATGCACCTAAGCTCAGTTGTTCAAGGACATTGGAATGATTGTGGTATATCTCACAGTACTAGGGGAACACCATCATTATCAAGAGACAATTTACTTGATACAATATGCTTACGGCCGAGTGCTTGGGATAATTCTTGGCAAACAAGGCAGGGAGAGTCAACTACATATGATTCAAGCAAGCCTAGAGAGTTTCCTTCCCAAGATGATGCATGCTACCTGTTTGAGCCACTATTTATTTTGGCAGAGCCTGGTTCCTTGGATAACATTATTTCTAACCCTGTGTCTAGTGCTGCTACTCCAGATTTAGTGAGAACCATATCTGATGATGCAAGTGGGAGTACTCATCCTTCAAATTCAATTGGACCAGGAGATATTGGCTCAAGCACTGCTGCAGAAGGATTGGAATCCGACTGTTTAGGGCCTAGGAACTAGAAGGTACCGAGTCTCCATTGTTGTTATGGTTGGACTGAAGATTGGAAATGGCTTGTTTGTGTGTGGACAGATGCTTGTGGAGAACTCCTATATGTCCATATATTTCAATTTGGTGGGATCAGTGGGCGGCAGGATACTAAAGGCCTTCAAATTCTTTTTATTCAGTTTTTTCAGCAAGGATGCCAATATTTATCAATTACTTCTGATGAAGGTGGTTGTAGACCAAGGAATATTGTGATTTCACATATTGGATGATTTTATGAACTTGAATGCCAAGGTGTGCATGTTTTTCTTTGACTGTCCTATGAATATATGCTATCCTTACTAAATTTGTTTTTGTGTTTCCATCTTTTTAGAAATTGGAAAATATTAGTAGTCTTGGTCATACTGGTAAACGTCCTGAAAAATTTTGGGGATGGAGGGTGCATAATGGCAGAAAGAAATTTTTGCAGTAGGTGGGAATGAAGTTAAAAAATGGCCTAAACAGCTACAGTGATTTTCCCTTGATGTTACCTCAGCAAGTGGCAGTGGTCGTACACTTTAGCAGCAGGAAATCAATATGATCCAAGATAGGGCTTTGACTTCTCCCAATCCATCATATTCTCCTTACAGTTCACATTCAAAGTCATCTAGTTTCATTAAATGCAACCTTGGGCAAGTGAACACAAGAAAGCAGACAATTCCTGGAAATTTACAAGACATACCAAAGGGTGTTTTTCATTGGGTCCAGAACATCAGTCTAGTCAGCTTCTGTATAGACCACTCTCTGCAACTAGTTTTTCCAGTCGAGATGGCTTCATTAGGTATTCTTCCCTTTATATGTTTACTTTTTCTGTTAATTTCCAACATGTTCTTTTAAATGCTATGCTATATATAGTTGGAGAATGTCATTCATGCTTTCCACAAATGTAAATCAAACGATTATGCCTCTTTTTGTATGTTTAATTGCAAAATAATTCTAACTCAACTCTCTGGTTTGTTGGTAAATTGAAGGATATGCTGTATTAAATATATATCATGCCTATCGGGTGTGTTTGGACAAGTAAACCTTCATATTTCAGTTTTTCTCACTTTAATTCAATTCCAAATTGTGACTCTTATGCTGTATATGGCAAGAAAATGCATTCTACTTTCCTGACTAGGATAATCTTAATTGTTATGCTTTCTTGTATGTATTTGTATTAAATTTGAATATTCTATTTTCTATTTTCTTGGCAAATTTAAGTACACATTTCTTTTAAATAATTTTCTCAGTTGTTGGATGTGTCTGTACATTATTTTTTACAAGTGGGTTTCTGATTGCCTGCAGGTGCAACTCAAGGTGCTTCTTTGGGACTATCAAACTATATGGAAGGTTTAAACTCAGTAAATTCACTTGCATCAACAACGGTTTCAAACTTGTTTGTTCCTTCACATGGTCTCCGTTTTATCCCTCCCGTACCCCTACAATTTCCTATGTGCCTTACATCTGAGTCTCCACCACTTGCACACTTATTACATAGCAAAGGATTTGCGTCCCCTTTTGCTACTATTTTTGTAGTATCCAAACCAACTCCCTCCATTAGGAGAGATTCCATGCAACGTATTGCCAAAGATGAGTGGCCATCTACTCTTATGGTGAGCTTGGTAGATTATTATGGGGGAACATGTACTGTATCAATTAACTAGAAAGGATCTGTTACATCTGAAACTACAGGGAAAGGTAAGCAAAACCGTTTACCTGTTGCAGAACGAAAGGACTGTTAAGCTGAG
The DNA here is from genome assembly GCA_034641835.2 of Pinus albicaulis. NCBI lineage: Eukaryota > Viridiplantae > Streptophyta > Pinopsida > Pinales > Pinaceae > Pinus > Pinus albicaulis. The sequence goes on from CM076574.1 coordinate 404,698,569, forward strand.
GCTCATCAAATTTTGGAGTTTGTAGCAGCAGAACTGCATGCACTTTCATGGTTATCAGTGAGTCCTGCATTCTTAGACCAGAGTACTGCTCTACCATTTCACTGTGATATGGTTCAACGATTGCGAATACTTCTCCATTATGCTAATAAGGATTTTGGAATGTCTGGAGTGTAGCCAAAACACCATGTTTAACTATTGGATTTTGATCTATAGAGTATGCCTGTAGTATATGTTGTCGTCTTATGCTTATGCTTTGTATACCCAAGTGGTGCTCAAATTGGAAATTGGCATTGAGGGGAAGATTTGAAAAATGCTCTTAGGTTTAGAAACAACAAAGATACAAAGAAAGCCTTGTCAAGCTCATGGTGATAGCTCAAAGTGTTATAAAAGTGAATTTGTTCTGCATAATGTTGTGGTCTAATTTTTCCATCGGTTGGTTGTACCTAAACAGTAAATGCGGCCATTTGTTTGGTTCATAATCTTGGAGCTTTGGGTGCTGGAATTCAAACAATCTAACATCAACCTTATAGTGCAAGATTGTAGTGGTGTTCTAGGGTACCACTCTTTCCATATAAAGTCAAATATTTGTACCAATTTTTATCCTTTTATTGATCCTTTGGATATGCCTATTTGTAACTGTAAATGTGGCAAGAACCTTCTCAGGGGACTATTTATATGACCGAAAGTGAATACTACAACACATCTGCAGTGTTGTATAGTGGAATGTTTGAGCTTGTAGAGGAAATGCAAATGGGTTTCTTAACCATAAGATTATTCCATAGAGGAATTTTCTAACTCAACATCACAATGACATGGAAAATTGTTTATTTATGACCTTGTCAGTAGTGCATTATTATTTTGGTCTGCAAGGTTGCCTCCTACATGATTTCCAAAATCTCTCTAATTAGAGAAATTTTCTTTTAAATCCTCTATCTGAGATTACAATGTGCATTTTATGGAAGGGACGTAACTTAAACATGGTTATCTGTACACACCCTCTCTATAATTAATCCTCAAGATTATTTAAGCAATTTATATTTTTCATTTCAAGAGCATGTGGGGATGCTCCTGTCAATGTATAATACGTATGAATGAGTAATTATAAAATATATCATAACCTAATACCAAATCATCTATTGGTTTATGTAAACCATATGTTTGATACAGTTTCCAACACAATAACTGAATTTGGTCGAATTGGCCCTCTGCTAAAATTTGGCTGAACTTTTCTCAAATTTGGATTTATTGGTACAGAAACTCTGTCCATCCATATGATATAATTATATTCACTGAAAGTGTATTAATATTTTCATTAATACCATTGTAGACAACAAAGGATTGCAGAGAGTCAATATTCAATACAAAACGTCGTGTTTAATTTTTTTTAAATTTTTTTATCAAAGCGTCGAAAGAGCGACACCTCCAACATCGGTATTGCGACACCTCTAGCGTCAAAAGAGAAAATTCTGCACAACATTGGTATTGTGACACTTCGGAAAAGCATCAGTATTGTGACACTTCTAAAAATCGTCGGTATTGTGACACTTCTGCAGAGCGTCGGTATTATGACACTTCGGAAAAGCATCGGTATTGCGACACTTCACAAGCGTCAATATTGAGACACTTTGCAAGCGTCGATATTACGACACGTCGAAAGCGTCGGTATTGCGACACTTTGCAAAACGTCGAAAAAAGTGTCGCTCTTCCGACACATTATTGAAGTGTCGGAATTGCAACGTAATGGCTAACCATGTTTTTTCCAGCCTCAAACTGTCTCTCTTGCGAAGACTATGTGTTAAAATAGCGATGAAGTGGATGTCGGAAATTGGGCCAAATTTACTAGTGAGAGTCCAATATCATCTGTTTTATCAACGTATTTGTCTTCCAGCTAGCAATATAGTTCAAATAATTCAAACTCGGACTGTTTCTATATGATTGTATAATCCCTATCTACTAAAGGAATATGGTCTAAGTCTATGGGACGATGGAGTAAAGGGTTAAGAGGGTCCTCCTAGTTTTTATTTTTAGGAGGAATGATTAATTCTAAGGAATTTGATTGGAATTGTGAGGAAAAATGTTACCAATAATACGTAGCAGGTGTGTGATTGGTTTAAAGAGGAAGGAAAGGTACATATGCTTGGTTGCAAACCAATCAGATGATAAAAGGTTGGGCGCACTAGAAAACTTGTGAAAAAATTCAACTTGCAAAGGAAGTATAGCAGTAAAGGTTGAAGAAGATCGATTACATGGTTTATATAATGAATGCTTGTTTTCTGTTATGAATGGAACGTTTTTGTTGGATTAATGGTTTTACAATGGTAATTAAATACTAAATGGATAAACCCGGGAAGCGATTTGATTAGAAACGGCTCGAAAACGTGGAAAAACGGTAATAGCGTAGATGTCGGGTAGAGACATTGGTAATAGAGTGAGGGAGGAATGGTTTCAGAGGGATTATTGAGTGGTTAGTGGTTTAGGTAGGGGGGTGCGAAACTTGGAGGGGATGCCACGTGGTGGCAGTGGGATTGTGAGCTGCTTTTCACTATTTACTAGGCGGTAAAGACAATATGGAGAGGGGGCGCCGAAAGTCAATAAGCGTCGTCGATCTGTGGAGCGGGGAGATCGTGGGGTGGACAGTTGTGGGCCATTTAACCACTTGAAACAAGACATTTTTTCAGGTTATGACTTTTTTTTTGGATCAAAAGTTATGATAAAATATCATTAATTATATATATCCCTTTATGCGCCCGATGCTCAATGAATATGAAAACTTAGGATAAAATATTTTCAATCTTTTTCGAAATAAAATAATTCTACCTACCCTTTCAAATCCAAATTCTTTTTCCCAAACTAACATTTTCTATTTCTTCTAGGAGTGCATTTAGACTAGCAAACCCATATTTCCTTTTTTTTTTGAAAAATATATTCTTTCCTATCACTTATTTCTCCTATTGATTCAGATTAAACAATTGAATCAATGTCATTTTCTACCTAACCATTGATTTACTAAGATTATATTGTTTGGAAATTCTTTATTCTCTAACCTAATTTACAAAAATTCAAAATTGTTTAACCATGATTAAGTTGTATGGTTTAAACAAATAGCTAGTCATTGTGTCATTTTAAACAAGTTGCACACAACCTTATTTCATTTGATGGAAATAAAACTATCTATCAGTAGTGGCATTTGAATTTGCAACACTTTCATTGTTAATTTCTTTTGTTTTTCTTTTGTGGGGTCTGGTTTCATTTTTATTCTTTTTTTATTGTTTCTTTCTTTTCTTCTTTTTCTCTTTATTCATTTCTTGTAGATATACCTTCTTTTCATTTTCTTTTATATATATTTTTTAGAAATCATTTGCAGATTGAAAATTATTTACAATATAAGATTACTAAGATAAAATACTCAGTCACCTTGAGATCCTATAAATTATAGGACCCTAACAGTTCCAAGGATAAAATGAAACATGACCTCCATGGGGTGGGTTGAAACCCTTGGTCCTCGAAGGCAGCAAATTGCAGTAATCAGTGTAATATTCCCAAATTTTCACATCATATTTGGAATATTAGAGTCCTTGATTTTCTTAATGAATTAAGTAAATAAAAGGGTGGAGGGACCCACAATCCTCATTATGAATAAATATCCACTTTTTTGTGTGTGAATGTGGATTAATTAAGCCTAGATCTTCATAACAAGGTAGTTGAGCAACTACTAATGTGAATGAAATTGGAGAACCTGTCTCATTAATGAGATAGATCATGGAGGTTGACACAATCAACTAATATCTTGAAGGGATCAAAGAGAGGGATGATTCAATCAATTAAGATCTTGAAGATGTCAAAGATCATGGGACATTCATGATAAAGTGATGGAGGACGTTGTGCAAACAAGGCACACTTGATGGAAGGTGTACATTGCACCTAGCCATGATGGTTGATTTGGTCAAACATCGCAGTCCAACTTGGAGGATCTTGTCCACGTACACTGCGCAATCTAGATGAGGGCCAAGGCTTGGGAAGGTTCAAATGTTATATAAAGAATATGAAGGCAAGGATGAATGGATTTTTATTATTCTTGATGTAAAGATCTTTTCAGATCTAGAATTGTCATGTGACATTCCACTGCTTTCTTGGGCTGTTTAGTAGAGATTGTAGGTGCTATTTAGCACAAGGTGTTCCTAGTCGAGAATCCCACCTCTTTCTTAGAGCAACTCTAGAAAGAGTATTTTACTTCATATTACATTAGGATTTGAGTGCCACATCCCTTTTCCTACTTTATGCAGAACATTCATATTCAGAAATTGCATATTTATGAAGATTAGTTTGGAAGGAGGAAGTTCTCTTTAGTACTTCAACTGGAGAACTGGTGAGGGTTTATTCCTATCACCTTGGGCTTAAATATAAGCTTCCCATAGCTTCATTTCAGATCTATCATCAGGCCAAAATTTATTGACCTCCCAACAGCAGTACTTCCTTCAGGAATTACGCTGTCTATCTGGAAGATCAAAAGGGAGGAAGGAAGTTGCTAGTATTTCAGCTAGAAATCCTATGAGGGATCATTCCCTCACATTTCCATCAGTATTACCATCATCATAGAGTTTATTGCAGCATTTTTCAGTAGGCAGAAGGCCTCTATTTCCCTCACAGTGCAGTTTCTAGAGGTAGTTGTGTTGCAACAGCTGCAATCATCATTGGAGGATTAAGAAGCTAGATCTAGAGCTTATAGCTCATAGATCTAAAGAAGGGATCAGAACTTCAAGCATTGATATGATCTGATATCATATTTCATCCATCTATTTTTCAGATCTAGCTTCATATATGTATTTCCCAGCAGATCAAGGATCAAACCCTAGGGAGGTGATTTTCCAAAGTTGTAGATCTGGAAAATCCTTTCTGGGTTATCTTGGGAATCCATCACATTGGACAGATCTTGAATCTTGGCACCATCTGAGTTCCATATTTGAGTATATCTGAATTTTCCTTTTCAGCCTACAACTATATGTTCATAATCTGCTGAAGGGACATCGCATTATTTGCTTTAGTGCCTCTCCAGTTACGTTGTACCTCTTGTAGCTTGTTTTCTAGGTACTTCTAGACCATCTATTTGGCTAGACTTGCTCATATTTTGTACAGGATGTAACTGATTCTTCTCCAATCTAATAAAATGGCTCAGCTTCTCTGCAAATTCTGATGTTGTCTTAAGGTTTATTGTTTATCTTGTTGTAAGTTCTTAAATTGTGTGAAGTATTACTGCATTCTCCCTTTTGGGATATTACAGTGGTATCAGAGCATGATCTTTGGGTTAGCTTGTGGACACTTCATCTTTTTCATCTAAAGAAGAAGAAGATAGATGAGATCTATCATGAAGGAAGAAAATTCTCCCACTCATTTCTGTAGATCTATGCAAGATCTCTTCAAGGAGGTCTATCAAATGAAAGAGGAAAGTAAAAAATAAGTTCCAAGAAGAAGATGTGATGAGGAAGATCCCAACACTTCCTATCAGCAAAGAAGAAAACCAGAGAATCCTAGATCTCCTCATAGATCCACTATGCCCACTTTCTTTGAAGAAGGTGAAGGGTGTAGAAATGAAGGAAGGAATGAACCTTAGACTTGTAAGACTCTTAGTCTGTATCTTGAAGAGTAAAAAGCACAATATAGAGCATTCAAGGAGAAACCAACTCTCCAACAATTCTTCAAAATCAAAGAAGAAAGAGGATCCTATAGCAGCAATAGAAGAAAGAGGCATAATAGATTCTATTTGCCTACATTTTATGGATCTTCCGCAAGCACTGTTAAGGCTTGGAGGAGAGAGTTAGATACATTTTTCAGGCTACATCCTGTAGCTGAAGAAGAGGCTATCCAAATTGCAACACTTCATCTTTTAGATGAAGCCAATGATTGGTGGTTTTGTCACATGGAGCATGCAAAGGTGACTAAATATTCATATTTCTTTCACAAGTTGAGAAAGATGTTTGATGTTAAGAAGACAGAGATGTGCCAAAAAGAAACATTTCATAAGAAGAGGGTTGTCAATATTGTCGTTCTGGATAAGAAGTCACTACATTCACCACCAGCTGCAGAATTACTTGCATCTGGAGAAGAGACTTTTGCATCTTTGAAAGATAGTCTTGAGATGTTGACACATAGAGACCCATGCATGATTGGAAGTGCATGGGAAGAGGATAATTCAGCGTTGGTACACTTTGGAGAAAACGGCCATCACTCCCCAGGTTGGAGGCACTGGCTGTCGGTTGGAGGGAACTCTTGTGTTTTGTCAAGAGGTTCCCACATATCAGTTGATCCAAGGTATGCATACACATTCATCACATATTGTTTCAGTAGATCTTATTGAAACTTATGGGGACATGCCATCAGAGCCAATGCATAACCAAGTGTTAGAACATAGTGCTGATTTGAAGCAGCAACATATCACAGCGCAGAGGAACCTTGATCTAATCAAGGAGGAGATGAAAATTTGTCCCAGTTTGTCATGGATGAGCTACATTCAACCTCTTGAGTTGAAGTGTATAATTTCATAAGAAGGGATGAGAATAATCCTTTGTACAATGACTGGTTGTGAGATCAATATTGTACCTTTCTTTGAGACAGTTTATGTATTACTTTGCAGATCTACAACGCTGTCACTTAGAAGCAGTGATAATGATGAGGCCCCATTATTATTGGAGCATTCTAAAGGTAGCGTCACTCATGAAGAAATGGAGGACAAGATGATGAAGGGTAGACATGTAGATATGACAAATATTTTCTCCTTTCTTGATGACACTTTCTCAATGAGCACCTCACAGCTCAAAGAGAGACTTCTACCTACAGCAAATCCAAGACCTCATTGGTTTTGGAAGGCCATGGATGAGAAGAAGGTCTCATTAAGAGATCTCACGATAGGTGCACTTCAACGTTTCATGGAGTGCAAATTTCTTCATCAGTTTGGGGAAGATGGTATTCTACAAACGGAGGATACCATGATTATGTAGCACATCACTCATCTTCCATATTGGGGTGAGTGGATGAGGAAGATAAGCAAGGGGTTGCATAACCACTTGCGGATTTATATGGGCCAGCAAGCTTGGTTACGTTGGTTGCCCTTGGGAGGTTCTTATCACTACCCAAAGGCTCCTATTTCTTTGATCCATGCCTTGAATTATTAAACTTTCAATGGTACATCAACTTTCATACATGAGAAAATAGATACTGACATATGGTACATCATGGCCTGATTAATTTCGCTCAGCAATTTCAAATGGTATAACATTTAGTCAGGTAAATGTTAATTCACTTTTAGAGTAATTTCTCTTGACTTTGAAGATTTCTTTAAACTGATATTTATGCTAGACATAATTAGTAGGACAAGGGACAAAAATCAGCTTAGTCTCCACTACTCAACATGATTTTGTGAAGTATTACAGATTTATTTCTGAGTGCATAGCATTATTTAATCATTCTTTTAATGCTATGTAATTAAAATGCAGGGATGTTCTTAGTATACATTAATTTTGTAGACAGATTATGCAATATTAATAATAAACATAAATTTATTGCAATTTAGGGAAAGCTCATTCATGTTTTTTTCTTTATATTGGAAGGTTACTTTCTTTTTAAAGTAATTTTTAGTAGATCATAGCATATATTGAGGAAATATTAGTTTGACAAGAATCAGTTATTTCTCTTGAAACTTTAGGTATTAAAAGTCCATGACACGGATATATCACACTCCAAAATCCAAAGAAAATGGAAGAGCGTTCAATTTTTTTAATCAAAATTTTATTGGTGAAGGGTTAATTTATTACGAGAACGTCATTAATGAAGTGAAAAATTTTAAACGTAACGTTTATTGACTAGAAAAATAATGACCAAAACGTCAAAAAAATTGTGTGACGGGTAAAGAGAAATCCAAATTTCAACCCTGCCTGCCACGTGTTGGTGAGTGGAGGTTATTCACTTTTCATTTACAGCTTACCAGGTTACTCATGTTACCAATATTTTCACATGGCTCACTTTTAGGTGACTACTTATTGTACTTCTTCTTTATAAAGAAAAATTGGTAGATAATTGTA
>CM076574.1:404706740-404776837 GCA_034641835.2 Pinus albicaulis
TATATTATTTGAAATTTATAACAAATCCAGGCAACAAAATTACAAAAAATAGAAAATTATGTAAAAAATTCACCAGGGCACTACTAATGTGTGGATACCCTATCATTTCTTAGATCGTCATAACTTACCAACACCTACTATATTGGTATACACATAATATGGCATTTACCTGAAGTATTTCATATGTATCTAGAAGTAAATAAGTTGTATGACAATTGTTATGGCAGATATAAGATGTGTATTATAGTTTATATTTCAATTTTTCTTAAGTAACATGCATGTGCGGTTCATATAGTGACTACAATTACCAAATATATTTCAGTGAAGATGTGAAGATGATCTCTCATTAGATCCTAATTACTTAAAGCATCATTAATTAGCTTTCCAAATGAATAAAATATGTTAACAAATTAGTAAAAACTAGGAAAACAAATCATGCTTTAAAAAAAATATGGCACAATGAGTCACACTCTGAGATTTATTTAATTACTCATCAAGTGTCGCTACAACATATATATGATCACCATTACCATAGAAATGGGACATGTGACCATCATTTTGGTTTCGCCAATGACATTCCACATCATGAGCATTCTTTAGGGTTGATTGTGTTGATTTTTTTTAAACAAATCATTTATACATTTTATGGAAATTATAGACACAATTTATAATCACATTACAAGATCATGATGTATGGATATTCCTTATCATTTCTTAGATACTCACAACTTACCAGCACCTAATAGATTGATATACACATCATATGGAATTTACCCCTAGAATGCCACATGTATCCTAAAACAAATTAGTTGTATGGCAATTGTTATGGTGCATATATGATGTGTATTACAGTTTATCTTATAATTTTGTTGAAGTAGCATACAACGATTTACATAGTGATATGAGAACCACTCTCTAGAGTATACATCGATTTTGTACACATGGCTTTTCAGTTGATTTTTAAGATATATCATTGGTGATGGTCACATGATTATATAATGAACCATTAAGTTGAACTATGAAATTATTCATCACAACACACACACACACATATTGATGAATTAATAATTTTTCTTATATAATTTTTTTAATCTATTTTGAAAAAAAAAAATTATATATAATTATTTCTAAGAAGAACAAGAGAGAATTCCTTACCATATCTTCATAAAACATATAATAGCAAGAAAATTAATCTATTGAAATTTCATTTCCAAACATATTCATGGAGTAAAATGAATATTAAAAGGAGATATTCATGGATTTACCTATAACATCACCTCATAATTAAGAATGTAAATGTACAATATTAATGATACATAGGTTAGGAGAAAATTTATCTATTGAAATTTCATTTCCAAACATATTCATGGAGTAAAATGAGGATTAAAAGAGATATTTATGAATTTACTTATAACATCACCTCATAAAAGTGTAAATGTACAATATTGATAAAATTTATTTATATATGATAAATAATAAACCTTTATCTCACATGTATCATATAATCTTATAAACAAATACATTCTATAATATGAAATAAAAGTGAAATTACACAATCCACATGGAAATAAGACTTATTTCAAGCAAAAGAAAATAAAAAATAAACCATAAGTGACATGGATTTTGCAAAGGCATATAAGTATCATTATACCGACGGCGGCCAAAACGTCACTATTGCGATGGATGCCTCCAAACGTCGCAATTGCGACACTTAGACATTGTGTTGCAATTGTGACGTTTGGAGGCAGTCGTCGCATAAGTGTCAGTATTGCGACACTTTTCTCTAAACGTCGGTATAGAAATGGTTTCGGGCGGGATTGAAAAAATTTGGGGAAATTTCCGACATTTGGTCAAAAGTGTCGAAACCAAGTGTCAGAATTTCCCCCAAATGTACTGGTGCATCCATTACACTATCAGGAGAATAATAAGAAGGAGAAAGAGATTAGAATAATTTTTATCTCATCTCTTTTGAGATCTAAGAGGGACCTCACCAAGGAGTTCAAGCAAAGAAGAATGGAGAGATGCAATGAGACCTCTAAAGGGTTTCAAGAAGAGGAAGGTCCATGTACTTCCTATCAGCAGAAGAAAGAACCAGTGGTGCATAGAGCTCCAAAGCAATAGACTATGCCCTTTTCGTTTGTGGAAGAAGACAAAAGACATGGATATGGAGGACACTTGGATCATGAGATTCTAAGTGAATACCTTGTAGAATATAAGTCTCAACCTAGAGCTTTCAAGGAGAATCTAACTCTCCCATAGTTCATTCAACTCAAAGAAGAAAGAAGACCTTGCAGCAATAGATTTCTATTGCCTACATTTGATGGGTCATCCACATGTACAAAAAAATCTTGGGGTATGAAGTTGGATGCATTTTTCTTGATACATCCCGTAGTAGACAGAGAAGTTGTTGAGATTGCAGCGCTGCACCTTGAGGGTGAAGCAAAAATTTGGCGGTTCATCCATTTGAGTCATGCAAGAGTGACTACATATGCAGATTTTACTCAAAGGTTGATCAAGAAGTTTGATAAGAAGAAATCAGAAGAGAAGATTCCTTCACCACCACTTGCTGCAGGAGCACTTGCATCAGGAGAAAGGAAACTTGCACCTTTGAAAAGTGGTCTTGATCTCTTGACATTTAGAGTCCCATGCATTATTCTAGAGATGCATGAGGAGGAGGGGACTTGTACCAGTGTTGATGCAGCCATAAAAGAGAAACCATAATCATCAGTAGTTGGGGAAGCCATCACACTGGAGGAAGGAACCCTTGTAGCAGTACAAGATGTTTCCAAGCTTTACCAAGGTATGCATATATTTACATTTCCTATTATTTCAGCACATGATATGGAGGATTATGGAAACATGTTGTTGGTGAAAATACATGGCCTAGGGTCAAAGTACATTTCTGATTCGGAGCAGCAGACTATCACTGCGTTGAGGACCCTTGATTTGTTCAGGGAGGAGATAAACAATCATCTTGATTATTCATTGTTGATCTACACAACTATTGGGGTTGGAGTGTGGATTTTTGGAGGATAGGATGAACATTGTCTTGAGCAGAGAAATGTAGAACTATGTGTTAAACATTGAGCATGATCTTAAGACAACAGATGCACCATCATGAGGATCAGTAGTGCTGTCATTGAGTAGTAGTGATGAGTTGGGGGCCCAACCCTTATTGGAGCATTCCAATGACCTTTCTACATGTATAGCAGAGGATAAGCAGATGGTTGATGGAGGTAATATTATGAGGGATAACATCTTCCATTATTATGATGGGTACTTCTTGAAGAGCACTTCACATCTTGATGAGAATTTTATGCCTACATATTATTTGGATCCTTATGGATTCAACTTGGTCATTGATGATTGGTCTTCATTTGGAGATCTCCAAGAGATTTCATTTCAACATCCCATGAAATGCACAGATAGAAATCTGATTTGGGAGGGTGTTACTCTCCATCGGAGGGATACCTATTTTGAGCATGATGTTAGACACTCACCATTGGTTGTATGGGTCATGTTAATGAGCAAGAGGTTGGAAAGCCACTTGAATATCTATGACACTGAGAAACAGGAGGAAAGACTTTGTTGGCTACTCTTGAAAGAGTTTGGTCATCATATGACACATTCTTTTTCAAATATTATGTTGGTGGAAGGGACTTGGCATGGCACTTGCATCATATGTCAGCAGGGAGTTTGGGTGCATTATGTTTATATGGCATTCTTCATGTCAATCATCATGTTTTCACCTCATGATTTGTATGATGTAGGTGTGAGGAGGCAGCAAGATCTATTGTTGCTTTGGCTACTCTTGGAAGATTATGGGTTGAATTTCTCCCATACTTTGCAGGATGTTTTAGGAGAATGGGATGGCACAATAAAAGTGCAAAGAGGCTACCCTTCATCATTGAAGGAACAAGAGGTACTTCCACAAAGGAACGAGACCCCCACACATAGCAGCATGATGGTGGATGAGTTTGGCATATGGCATGTCAAAGAATGGAGTCATGGAGTGGCAAGAGCCTTATCATTAGGGCCAACAGCGTTGTCACTTGGGATTACGTATCTATTGATGGAGTGTTCCAAGGGGAGTATGCATACCTTCATTTTGCAGAACTTTATGAGGAGATTCTCATGGGAGGGCTCATCCATGGACCTAATTTTTAGCCTACCCACAATGCATGGTAAGAAATGTATTTCTGTACTTATTGATCATTTCAGAAAGTATTTGCATTCTCTCACCATCTATGTACAGTGCCTTGCTCCACAAGAGGGAAATATTATCTTTGGGTTTCATGGTCATTCTAGGACCAAAATTTGTGATGGAGATAGCCCTTATTTTCATGAATTTGGGAAAATGTAGTGTTATTCTTATTATTCTTAGCCGATATATCATGCCATTTACTACCTCATAGTAGATGAGCAAACATGCATAGCTAGCAACTTGTTGGGAGACAACTTGCCACATGATGTTCTAAAATAATAGTTGGTAAAACTGCATTGTATCCACTAGAGAAACCATTGGTACCATCCAAACTGGCACATAACCTTAAAAAATTTTCTAATTTGGATACCACATGTTGATGATGTACCATTCACTTTGTATGGAATGGTTTGGGCTCATGAAACTAAAGGAGGGGTCTTTGGAGATCCAGCGGTCCTTTTTTATCTTGAGGGAAAAATTATTGCAGCCCAATGTCAGTAGCAACTCTACACTTTCCATAAGTGGAGAGAGAGATAGCGTGGGGTAGACCATTTGGTCTATCAAGTTCAGGAATGCAGCCCACCTTCTTTGTAGGAGCCTAAGGTGGAGGAGATTTTTCATGAGTTGACATGTTGGAGGGTGACTCACTTTTTGTGGTGATATCTTGGGGATGGAGGCTTCACATGGGAAAGATATTTCCCAATATATTTCAGATTTCATGCCTCAAGAACACCTCTAGACCACATATAGTTACTTCCATGGATATCCCACTTGTTCATGATGAGAGCCATTTGGACTTTTCACCAAAGGTATACTTATATACTTGGGAGGAGCAACTTGAGGACATATTGATGAGAGGGCATATTTTTCATTGGAGGAACTTATCATATAAGGATGCTACAGGATGAGGAGAGGCTCTTAATTTCTATCCTTGCAGTTTCTTGAGTACAAGCAACATTTGGGAGAGGAGGACTGTAATATTCCTAAATTAGCACATAGATAATTGGAATATTAAATTTTGATTTTTCTCTTAGATAGAATAATAAGAGGGAATGGAAACTCATAAATCCCCTTAGTAGTAATAAAATACACTCCTAATGTGAATGGAGGTCATCTATAAGCTGGATTGAAGACCCTTAGGTGTGAAAAGGGGCTGGAGCCAGGGAAAATTTTAAGAACTCCCCTAAATTTATAAGTATAATAAATGGGTGAATCCCCATGATACATAGGAAAATGGAAGGTGATTTTATCAATAATATAATATGTATATATAATACTTTTGGTGAATATCTCACCAAATTATATCATATTGTAAAATCATGCCTAATTGTTCACTGAATTATAAAATCTTGTAAGATCTTGGCAAATCTTTCACTAAATAATAAAGGCTTTGTAAAGGGCTAACAAAGTTCATAATGAGTATTTCTTGTAATGGTTTCAAGCCTTGTTAAGCAATCCATCAAGAACCAAAACCAGCATATTCCTTATAAGTATATTCCTTATATGGAATAGAAATATATTTCTCATGGAAAGTCAATTAGGTTTAGTGTAGGTGGTAGGGAGAAATACTATATGTGACAATGTGATGAACTCATAATGAGTATTTCTTGTAATATCTATGAGCCTTATTGTCTAAGCAATCCCTCGAGGACTGAAATATGTATATTCCTCATATTTAATATAAAGATGTTTCTGATGTATTGGTATATAAAGGTATGAGAGAGGAGTGGGAAATTAGCCACAAGAAGTCCTTAGAATATTGACATGAAGAATATTAGTGCAAAAAATAAAAAAGGTAAAAAATTAAAAAATGGAGAAGAAATACAGGGGCAAAATGGTGAAACAACGAATTCATAATCCATGGTAGGAACACTGATTAGAGATAGTGAGGGAATATTTTCCCTTAGCCTAAGGGTAACAAGGGAAGAAATTAGAACTCTCACATATGAAAGTGTAGTTAAATAAACATTAAGCTCTATACCAATCATGAGAGGGAGGAAATATGGGAAAGAAATGCAAGAACAAGAATATGAATGGAACAAAGCATTGGGATTAAAATCCTTGCTCACCAGGTTTGGATACTTCCTTTGAGGCCTATTGAAAAATTAGGTTTTATCTATATATGTATCTTGTTATCTAATTAGTTTGTAAAATATTTTCCAAGTAGTTATGTTAGAGCATGGATTTTGTGAAAGAAAAAAAAATCACCGTCTTGACCATTTTGAGATAGATATGGATGGATATGAGAATTGATGATAGAATTCTCCCATTTTTTTGTTGTAACAAGTTGTATAGGTACAACTACAATCCCTTAATTTTAGCTCAAACAATATCCATTAGTGTGAGAAAAAATGTTTGATGTTTTCACCTTGCTTTTTTTTATCCCTATTGATGTTTAATAAATCCAAGGATAATATGGATTTATGTTAGTTTATAGTTGATTAAAATTTAAATATAGAATTGAAATAAATATGATGTCGTTTCATTTTTATTTTATGTTGAAGTCTTTAAACAAATAAGACGTCGAGTCTTTTTTTTTCATTTTATTTTATTAGTGACACAACTACACATTCGGATTTCCCCCACCCTGGGCTTTCAAGTACCTTGCTTCCGTTGGCACAAAGAATAAATATGGTGTGAGAAAATTCTGGTTCTTACCCATTTTGAACTTGGATGCCGGTTATAGTTATATAAAAGACATTCAAGCTCTTCTAGTTGATTATTTGTCTTTCATCAATATATCTGCTTGTTATAACACCATTTGGCTACTTTTTATGCAACCATAAAAAAATTGACTAATTTTTATGTGAATTGAACTCTCCAAAGGTCGATGATAGGAATATTATTTTAGGCTATCCATACCCTTTAGATATTTAAATCTTTTAAGATCAACATGAAATTTTGATATTTTTCATTAATCTGATCTTTTGCTCCCATTATTCCATCCCTCCACTTGACATACTTCAACGGTCTCCTTTGTGTTGTTATATAGTTAGGTGTTTGTGCTTCAACCTAGATAGCTAATTTTGTATTTTAAGGATATGTCTACTTTTCAGTTAATTTTTATTGTGCTTTTAATGTATTTCAGAATCTTCAACGACCTCCTTTGTGGAATTCTATTGCTAGGTGTTTGCGCTTCAAAGTAGATAGCTAATTTTTATTTTGAAGGATATGCATCCTTTTTAGATACATTTTTATTGTTCTCTTACTTTATTTCAGAATCTTAACAACACTTCCCTCTTTCCTTTCTAACAAAGAATTAATTTAATTCAGAGTATTGATTGTAGTTGGTGATAATAGCATATTAACATCAACACGGATTTAGAAGTTTCTTAGACTTGATGTTGAATTTATATCTATTGTAACAAGTATAAGGATGTAAATATTTATTTCTCTCTTTTACCAATTTAATCTATTTTACTTTTGTCTACTTACAGTCATTCAAAATCATGAAGAGAGCTGGAAAAAATTGATACAACACAAGTCAGAAGTGTTGTGCCAAAAATATTATTTTTTACATAGTTAATCATCTTGTTCAAGCATATTATTTCAGATTGACTCAAGACTTTAATAAGAAAGATAACATTATAACCTGATCCATGACGTATGTGTCTAGATTACAGATATCTTAAAAAAATGATAATTAAAGATATGTTTCCTATTCTTGTCATTGATGAATTATTAGATGAATTTCATAGAGCAATTTTCTTTACTAAATTGGATATTCATTTTGGATGTCATCAAATAAAAATGAGGCAAGATCTTCCCAAATCAGCCTTTGGATTACGTGAAAGTCACTATGAGTTTTTGGTTATGCCATTTGGGCTTACAAATTCACCTTCAACATTTCAAATCTTGATGAATTCTATTTTCAAACCCTTGCTTAAAAAATTGCTGCTAGAAATTTTTGATGACATACTAATCTACAACCAATCTTGGGAAAAGTATGTACAACATGTTGGCAAGGACTTCACACTATTGGAAGAGAAAAAACTATATGCAAAGCCTTCCAAGGGTGCATTTAGGGTTCAAGAAGTAGAATATTTATTTCATATTGTATCACATTATGGTGTCAATGTGGATCCTAACAAAATCAAAACTATGAGGGAATGGTCAATCCCCAATACCCTGAAGAAACTCAAACGATTCTTAGGATTGAAAGCATATTACCGCAAGTTTGTCAAGAATTATGGTCAAGTAATAGTGCCTCTTAAAAAAATAACTGAAGAAGGATGCATTTTCATTGACTACATAAGCAACCAAAGCTTTTGAATAACTTAAGGAGTATATGTGTACAACTCACGTCTTGGCGACACCTAACTTCACAAAAATATTCATTGCGGAATGTGATGCCTCAAGCCATGGCAATGTTGTAGTTTTTATGCAAGAATGAAGCTCTCTTGCCTTTGAAAGTAGCAAACACGAACTTAGAAAAAAAATTACTTAGACCCATATATGAAAAAAAATTGTTGGCCATATTATATGCATTTAATAAATGGTGTCTATATCTAATAGGAAGACACTTCAAAGTAGTCGTAAGTATTTCTTGGAGCAAATATTATCTTCAGAAGAGCAACAAAAAAGGGTCAAAAACATGTTGGGTTATGACTTTGAAATTATCTACAGAAAAGGATAACAAAATATTGTGGTAGACACACTCTCAAGGAAAGAGGAAGACACAAATGGTTTACTATGTGTTATTTCCATTTCACAAACTAACTGAGTGGAAGAAAGCCAAGTCCCCGTATATAGGTATCAATTTTTTGATACCACATCCTTGGTGACTGTTTTAACCCATACAAAGACTTCTTCAACCTGCATACCAGTTCTTTCTTACCCTTCACCATAAAGCCTTCAGGTTGCTTCATGTAGATCTCCTCTTCTAGATCCACGTGAAGAAATGATGTCTTCACATCCATCTGTTCTATCTCAAAATCAAATGCAGCAGCAACAGATAAAAGTAATCTAATAGAAGTAACCTTGGCAACGGGAGAAAAAATATCACCAAAATCAATTCTTGGCACTTGGGAATAACCTTTTGCTACCAACCGAGCTTTGTATTTCTCCACCTTGCCTTCTACATTCATATTCTTCCTAAACACCCATTTTCTCCCGATGGGCTTCCTTCCAGCAGGCAACTCCACCAAATCCCATGCCTCATTTTTGTGCAAGGATGCCATTTCATCAACCATGACCTCCTTCCAGAGTTTTCCATCCTCTGAATCTACTGCCTCCCTGACAGTTTTGGGATCATCATCAGTTATATTTAAGGCAAAGCCTGAACAGAAAGTAGATGGACTATACCTTTCTGGTTGCCTTCTTTCTCGAACTGATCTTCTCAAAGCTGGAGTTTGTGGCTCTTCCTCTTCTGAATATTCTTCTGCTGTAGAGTCTGATTCATACTCCTTTAGTTCAAACTCTATCTTCTCAGGTTCCTTTGGTATGATTTCATGTTTAACAACATCTTTCATCTCTCTAAACACCACATCTCGGTTGTACACAACCTTCCTTGTTTCTGGGTTCCAAAGCTTGTAACCTTTTAAACCATCCTTATACCCAATAAAGATGCACCTTTCAGATTTATTATCCAACTTGGTCCTTTTCTCCTTTGGAACATGTGCATATGCATCACATCCAAATACCCTTAGATGTGAAAGAGAGGGTTTCTTACCAGTCCATACCTCATCTGGATTCTTATCCTCCAACGCTGATGAAGGTGATCTGTTAACTAAGTAACATGCAGTCTCCACTACCTCTGCCCAGAATTCTTGTCCTAACCCGGTACCACTGAGCATGCTTCTTGCCTTTTCCATCAGTGTTCTGTTCATTCTTTTTGCAACTCCATTTTGCTGAGGTGTGTATGGAGTAGTCTTCTGCCGTGCTATGCCACACTTCTTACAGAACTCTTCAAATTCCTTCTTGCAGAACTCCCCACCATTATCTGTCCTCAGTGCCTTTATCTTCTTCTCTGTCTAGTTTTCCACCAGAGCCTTAAATTCTTTAAATCTGTCAAAAGCTTCATATTTCTTCCTCAAGAAATATATCCATGTATTCCTTGAGAAGTCATCTATGAATGAAAAATAGTACACAGAATTTCCCAGTGATGGAACTGACACAGGTCCAAACACATCATTGTGCACAAGTTATAATATCTTGTTCGCCCTCTTAGCACCAAAAGGAAAACTCACCCGATTCTGCTTCCCATATACACAATGTTCACAGAAATCGAAATCTAGAGAGCAATTAGACATACCTTCTACCATACCATTCCTATGCAGTATCTGAAGTATCTTCTCTCCAATATGTCCAAGCCCTTGATGCCATAACATGGTCTTTTCTCCAGAGACAGCTAGGCTTTCCACTCCACTTTCTGGAACCACAGAACTGTTACACCCATCAATAATAGTGCTACCTTGTAGCTTGTGCAAAGTTCCAGTCTGAACTCCCCGCATTAATACCATTGCTCCCCGAACCATCTTGCAGGAATCTTTCTCGAACACTGTTTTTACACCTGCATCATCCATCTTTCTTACAGAAATCAGATTTCTGGCCAATGCAGGAATATGCAGAACACCAGGAAGTGTTCTAATCCTTCCACCTTGCAGATTTAGCTTGACCTTTCCACGTCCGACGATTCTGGCCTTCCTATCATCCCCTAGGAAGACATCACCATCATATTTTTCATACTCGCAGAACCACTCCCTATGAGGAGTGAAGTGAAAGGATGCACCTGAGTCAATCAACCATGACTCATGATCTACATGTGTATTTGAAGAAGAAGCCAAATACACATCCCCACCTTCATCCGAGGTGGTTTTTGCCTCTGCAGAAGGACCTTCATCAGATCCCTTTCCTTTCTAGGAGCTTTAGATCTGCATTCCTTTTTGTAGTGCCCTTCCTTTCCGCATTTCCAGCACACCTTTACAAACTTTCCAGGAGATTTAGATCTCCCTCTAGATTTAGATCTCCCACTCGAAACCTTATTCTTGTTTCTATTCTGGGACCTTCCTCGTACGGATAAGACATCTCCATTTTGACCCTCCATATTTCTCCGTCTCATTTCCTCCGACAGCAAGGCTGAGAAAATGTCATCAAAATTCAAGGTAGTTGTATTGCTACCTATTGCAATAACCAGACTATCCCATGAGTCTGGTAGAGAAAACAATAAACTGATGCACTTATCTTCATCTGAGATTTTAATATCAACAGATGACAGCTGACTTACCACAGTATTGAAGGCGTTCAGATGCTCTGTCACCGATTCTCCATCCTTCATCCTCAGGTTATACATCTTTTTCCGCAGAAACAGCTTATTCACCAGAGACTTAGATTGGTACAAAGTCCCAAGTTTTTCCCACAAATTCTTCATCGTAGCTTCCCTAGATACATTCAACAATACTAAATCTGAGACACACAACTGTATTGTGCTCTTAGCCTTCCGATCCAGTTTCTTCCAGCCTTCATCTGACATTGTCGTTGGTTTAGTACCTAGATCTACCGCGATCCACTGATCTTTATCCACCAACAAATCCTCCATCTTGAACTTCCACAACTCAAAACTATGACCATTAAATTTCTCGATCTCTATCTTTCCGCTGCTCGCCATCTTCTTTCACCGCAAGAATCGATCCCGCAGATCTCCCACTGAACAGGGTCTACCTCAGGCCCGAGAAAAAAACCCTCAACAGCAAAGGAGTCCCCTTGAAGCCGAAACAACTCTGATACCAAATTTAGGTTTTAACCCTGAACAGAAATTATCTACACACGAATCTTATAACAAAAAAAAAAAATAGCGAGAGCATAAAACATAAAACAGCTAAACACAGAGATTTTCCCCTGGATCCCAAATCGGGACGACCAACTTGATTTTTCATTCGATTCCTTTTAGTGTTACAACACATATATATACATGTCGAAGCATACATAAACCCCAATCCATTAACCCTGGATTAGAACATAACCGTAGTTCCCTTGACCGAATCTACAAAGTACCAGGGGCCGAAAACCATCGTACCCCAAAACCATGTGCAAACTCATGCACAAAACATGGGTGGGTCCACCTATGAGTGGGTCCTCACACCAAAAAAAAAATTCGTCGGGGCGCTGCCCCGGACCCCAACAGTGGGGGCTGCCTCCCCCCTTGTGACCACCCTGCTGCGCCCGGTGCAACGTACAGCGCGTGGGGCTAGTCGTGGAAAGAATATAACACATGCCCAACAATGATCATCCCACAAAATTTTTATTTGGCAGTATTGATTAATAAAATGATTTGGGCCATAACCATAGGCCTTGAGCGGTTGAGTCGATATCTTAATTTTTGGCATGATCAGAATGTGTCGAAAACTTTGATAAGAGACAATTTAGTGGTGGATTTTGGCAGTTAATCCAAACATAACAACATAGAAGAAAAAGCATGAAAGAGTTGGCAATAGCTAAGAGGAATATTTGGAAGTTTTGACAAACTTGGAGGTTCACCAAAATAGAAAAACTACAGCTAAATTCTATAAAAATCTAGAATATAAAAATTAAGAAGAGAAACTCAGAGTTTTAGTTTTGAACTGTAGATCAGAGATTGAAGACTTAACGAACAGATGCAGAAAATTCATCTGAACATGACAAAGTAAAAATATAATGGATTCATGCAAGCATAAAAGAACAAGTCTCACTCTAAAAATATAAATCCAAAAATATTTATGAGCATAATTCGAGGAGCAAAGTGATAGTGTGTGTGGATGAGAGGTTGTTGGTGCAATGAGATGCATTGTGCATCAAGGGTGAACCAGTGATAATATTTGATATCTGATGGGTGAATGGTGAATTTTCTATTAGTGCTTTGATGTGTTCATCAAAGGTGACTTTTGGTGTTGATGTTGTTGGTGCATATAGTTTGGTGATTTTTTCAGTAATCATAGGTTGTTGAAGGTGTTAGTAAGATGGTTTTGGTGAGTAGTTGCAGTGAGAAAAAAATGTTAATTTATGAGGTAAGTGGTCTATTGATTCTAGTTTCAAAATGGATGAAAGATGAATCAAGAGGGCCAACAAGTGGTAGCTTGCAGATCATGGGTAGCAACAACTTCCAATGGGTGTTGGTAAATGCCTAGGGGGGGAGAGTCCCTTTCAATGAATATTGATAAACGAGCAAGGGCAATAGTCCCTTTCAGCAGAGGCTAATAAACAAGCAGGGGAAATATTCCCTTTCAGTGAAAACTAATAAATGAGCAAGGATAAAATTTCCTTTTAGTAACAATTAATAAACCTACAAGTAGTAGCTTGTGGGGCATTGATGTAATCAAGTTGAAGCTTGTAATAAAATGAATATTGGTGTATTATGTATATCTTTCTCATGTGATTGGTGATTATGTTGTGTTTTACATTATTGAGTTGTGTTGTTAATCCAAGAACAATTGCTAAAGTTATTGAAAATTATAAATTGTGAAAAATTGTTTAATTTGGCCACACTACTGATTCACCCCCCAGTAGTGTCCTCGTATCTATTGATTCTAACAATATCAATCTCAACGTTCATATGAATAATATCCCACATGCATGAATGGAGGAGATAGATCCGAGAACCATTGGCAAAAATCACTAAGTGTATTTTGATCAGTGACAAAAGGTCAAAAGAAGCCCTAAATATGGAGAAATCTCAAATTTTTTCATATTTGAATGCATATTAATTCACATGATTTGAGGGTTGGAAATATTAAGCTACAAAATTCATTATCAATCTATATCATTAGGGCCAAATCTAATTTTACAATCTAGTTGCAATTATAAGTGGCCTTATCCATTGAAGTACATGTCTACCTAATAAAAGATAACCCATTCCAAAGACAATCAAACCAACAACATGGATTGAAAAATTCATAGGTGAAACTTCACAAATAATTCCAAGGGTTTAGTTAGTAGCCAAGTACCTGAAAAGCATATGAAATGGGCCTATATAATTGTGTCTCTATGCTTGACATTGGCCAAGAGGGCATCAAATGAAAAATTGAATATGCTTGAGGCTATCGGTTAGATATTTGAGCATGACAAGATATTTAATTATGTCAACCATCTTGTTGAAATCATTGGGGTAAGCTATCAAGAATCTCAAGAATCCTTCAAGTCCATTAGGTACCCTTCCCTCGAATCTAGATTGCAATCATCCAAGTATGCCTATTCAATAAGGTTGCACTCACCATGACCCTGAATCCCATTATGTTCAACTTTTTATGTTTTCCTTCATATTATAGGGGGGAGACTACAAAAATATCACCTCAATATATGTTTTAATAATGGGTTAAGTCACTAAAGAATGTAATTCATCAATTGAGAGTCACCCAAAATGTAAGAAGAGGATTATCCCCATTGTTCCACATTTAGTTGGGCCTCTTCTTCACCAATTTTTGGTATGTGCATGG
Source organism: Pinus albicaulis (assembly GCA_034641835.2). Classification (NCBI taxonomy): domain Eukaryota; kingdom Viridiplantae; phylum Streptophyta; class Pinopsida; order Pinales; family Pinaceae; genus Pinus; species Pinus albicaulis. Next base: position 404,721,351 of record CM076574.1, read on the forward strand.
ATATATCAAGGTACAACCAAAGGAGCTTCCATATCAATTATATATCCAATAGATATTTTAGGTGATTGAGCAAGAAAATCATATGGTTACACCCATTCTACTTCTTGTTCCTCGGGCCATCATCAAAATTATCACAACATTATAGGATTGTAAAATTGATGGAGAGTATGAGGTTTTATTTATACCATTACATTTGTAATAACAAGAGAGTTGACATCAATGTCCCCAAAGAAAAAATTGACTAACATGAAGCTAACTCAATAGACACAAGCACCGAGTAACCAATCCAACCAATTAATTAAATAAGATATACAAACCATTCTCGAAGGCTCGATGAAGATTGATTTTGGAGACCATCTTATAAAAGAAAAATAGAATAAGTTGTGAAAAAAGTGATTGTATAAGGTTTTATAAGGAAAAAATACAAGGAAGCATGCAAGGAAAACAAAACAATATTTTATTCAAGCATAGATCCCTAGTACACATAAGAAATGTAAAAATTAAAATATGCACTCGTGGAATCCCTAAAGAAGGGTATCACAATTGAACAACAAATTTAGATATAGGAAGAGAAACTATACCAACAAAAAGAAAAATAAAAAGAATCCAATGAAGTATAAGTTGTTGCTCAAAAGGAAAATTTTAAAAAAGTAAAGATAGATATACAAAATATGAAGCTAGAAAAGTCAACCATTGACTTAAGACATGGATCACCTCTAGTCAACCCCATGCCTATCACTTAAGAACATTTATTGTAACCAATTATTCCACAACGATTGATTTCCTTACTGCAACGCACCTAAAACCAAATATCTTTATAAACTTTCAACTAGAAGAAGGCTCCAAAACTACCTCAAAAGTAATTTTCAACCCATATACCAATATTGATGCTAAAATGATAGAGATATACCCTAAAGTCAACAATGAAAGTATCGAGAGGTTGATAGCATTCCTAAAGAGTACCAAAATATTAGCAAGAAGAAAAGATAAAGAGACAATTGCATGGAAAGAGTGCAAGTTTGTAGTACCAGACAACATGACATGAGTGTTGAGGAACCAAAAACAAATCAACTCAACTACATGAGAGTTTAAATCCATAATTTGGTCGAGAAAAACCAACAACATTTAAAAAAAAAAAAAAAGACGCTTGAAAATGAAAAAACAAGTGTCGTCCTTAAGAAAGAGCATGGAAAATTTGTAGAAACAAAGGTGAATCTATAAGAAGTAAGTTCTCATATTTCTAAAATGAATGTAATATTTGCCAACTAGCCTATGCATTCCAAAAGTAGTAGTAAATTAAATGTCCAACAAACCTTTATTAAATACTTGATCGATAAATTTTACATTTGACCCAAATGCCTGTGATGGATTGAATAGGTAGGTTCAATAAGAAAAATATTTTGAAGTTGAGATATTGGTTCAAGAACATTAATGGTTCTACTATGGAAAAAATTGCATAGGTATAAGTAGGGATTGATTCCAAACACTTGGTCAACACAATCAAACAAGTCAAGAACATGCAAGAAAATTATAGTCCGGACTTAACAGTTGTTGAGAATGCATCCATTCCTAAAATTTATATTATGTGGTTCATGTGAATACCCTTGACATGGTAGAGAATGCATTAGAAGAGTGGTAGGATTTTGAAACCCAATTTAATACATTTCACAATACATTTACCATATTTGAACAAATCCACCAAAAGATATACTTGCTCCACAACAACAAATGCCAATTAATTCTCCTCCTTTACATCGACTCTAATTTTCATCCCAAGTACATATGTATCTACACCACCTACTATTAAATAAAAATATCCAAGAAAAAATACAACAAGATATCCATTTTATTGAATGGCACAACTCAGAGTAGCAAAAAAAACAAAATCACAACAAGAGGAAGCATCAATTGTGAGTTAGTGTAAACACAAGAACCAACTCTTGTCACTGATGGACCTCCCAATTAGGTAAAACATAAGGCCCATCTAACCTCTCCTAGGCACATAGAGGCTATATTAGACCTTCCTTTTTGTACTTAATAACACTTTCTTAGTTTAAATGAGTTCTTAGGAAGGATAAAGAGATTTGTCATGATTTATGCGCCTAACTTGATTATGATGCAAGATATTGAGAGGATTTTGCATAGATCATGAATATATCTAGTTATAGATATTTTTGGGGCATGCTCCCTACTATAGAAGGATTAAAAATGACTATCTTGGAGTTATAAATACTCCTTCTTGTAGCTCTGAGGTCACTAAGGGAGCATGATCCAATTTTATATGAGTTTTGGAGGGAAAGCATTCATCCATTCAAGGAGGATTATCATCATTTATTTTTTATAAATAGAGGACCCAAGTATCCCATTAGGTAGTTAGTGGAAGGAGTGGAAGCAAAAAAATAACAATAGAGAGCATTAGGAAGTTTGCTTATGCAACTCTTTTTCATGTACAAGAAATTTTTCGGTTAATGAATGAAATCTTTGGTTTCAACTTTTAGTATGCTTTTCCTTTAGGGATCTAAGCTTCCTTGGGTTAGGGCCCACCCCACGTGCTCAATAACCCTTCTATATTATCATTGTTATTTATTCATTTTGTTCATTTGTGCAATTTACTTCTGAATATTGTTGTTATGCAAGGTTACTTAAAGTCTCGTTTATGAACAATATTTACTTGCACAATATTTGGAGCATTAGCTGATAAAATTGGTAGTGATTATATTGCTTGGTTAGCATCTATTTTTCTGCATCTAAGTTCAATTTATTTGTTTATATTTATTTTTTTTCATCATTACTATTTTGTTGTGATTGCACAATCCCCTTCTTTTGCAGTTATAGGTGACTCCACAACTACACATTTTGTTGAAAAAATCCTTCTACCATCAATGTGATGATGTGGACATGAGTGATTTATAATTTCTTATCCTCCCCTTAGGTTCTTTTGTTTTCTAACCTCGTCCTTATCATATTTTAGTGCTCACTGGACTATCTATTGTAGCAAAACAAGTACTCTTGTAGTAGTTTGCATTTTTCTTCTGAAATTTGCCTAGATTTGCATCCAACACATGATACACCTTATTTGATGTGTTAAAACAAGTCATGGAACCCTAAAGATGTAATTTAGAAGAAAAGAGACCAAGTAGATGCTTTGACCTAGTTTTTTGTAGAATTGTCTTTTTTCCTAGAGAATTATGGTTTTCTACTTACAAGCTCTATTTCATTTTTAAGTTTGATTTATTTTCAAAGTAGAATAGATATGATTTCATTTCATCTTAGTTAATATGGTTTTCCTTCTTTCATTTCAGTTAGCATAGTATTTCTCATTGTCTTTCATTTCCTGTAATTTTGAGTTTTGCTTGTAGCATAGAATAGTTAGAATGGTCTCTATGTCATTAGATCTCATCTCAATGTTTCGACCCATATAAATTTCAGCAAGAGAAAAGGATAGTGCTTACTGCACACATAGTTCCTATCCCTTTTAAGTTTGTACGAACCTCGGGTTGACAATTAAAGTTGAGACCCTTAGGAGTTGTGGCATTATTACTGCAATAATGAGGGCCATCGCTTTTTGGCACCATTGTTGGGGAGGTGTCAAAGTAGGTATTGTATTATTTCATAGTTGATTTACTCTTTCTCTCGTTTCACTTCCTAGAAAAACAACACAATTTTCATTAGGCATTCTTCATTTCAAAAATAGAAAAAATTGCATTGCATTAACATTTTCATTGCAATATTTTATTTTTCAAAAATAGACAAATATATTTATTTATTTTATGCCTTAAAGAATTAGGAATTAAACATGAATTTATTACCAAAAACCCCCAATTCCACAAGCATCCAACCTCTTTTTGTTGTTCGCGAGTCTCCTACCTTGTCCACAAGGACTATTGAGGCATTTTAAGGTGAGAAAGTGAGGATATCTAATGTTAGGTCCCTAATACTAGTGTAGCCCCACTATTGTTAATTTTTTGCCCATATAAGTCCACTATTGTTATTGTTGTGCCCTTATATTATTATTTTTATGTAGGCCCTAATTATATTTTGACCCTTTAGACTCCTATATATACCAAGGAGATCTTGTCATTTGAATCATCCAAGAATTGTTCATTTATGTGATGTAAAAGGAGGTTTCCCCTTTGAAGTGTATTATCATGTATTCTATCTATATTTTCTTATGTTTCTACGTTATTATGATATAGATACATAACATTTGGTATCAGAGCTCTTGATCCTAGGGTTTTGCTGCTTCAAACCGGTCTTCGTAGAATTTTCGCTATAACTTTTTTTTCTATGAAGCTTCATAACATGGAATTTTACCATGCGGAGAAGAAATATTGATGAATATCTGGTTAAAATTTTAGACCTTAGTTCTCTATAGTTTCAGATATATGGTCCAAGGAAGTTAGAGTTTATGTATGCTCTAAAATTCAATCTCAAACAGGTGTCCTGTGGAAAATCGTCATAAATTTCACTTCGAGAATAGGATTTGAATTCCATAAAAAAGGAAATGAAATTGCATAGAATTTATTTTTTTGGGTATGAGTTTCAGGATTGAAGATTGAAATAGTGACACGTGGCATCCCGTGCAAGTTCGCTCTATTGAACTAGTCCATAGTCAAGTCATCATGGGATATTTGGCATAACTTTATCTTGGAGAATCCAATTTCGTTCTAAATTATGGGGTTGGAAATAAGACACAGAGAGATACCTTAGGATGGAATTTTAGGAGGTCGAAATCACCTAGATACAACAATTTTAAGGTTGGCTATATCGACAAGCTCAAAATCAAGCTCTTAAGAATAAAAATAAAAGGCTTCTACCTTAAAATTGCATAACTTTTGTTTGAAAAATAAGTTTGAATTGATTAAAATGGTGTAGTGAAGCATATATACCATTATTTGGTTCCAAAATTACTCACTCGGATGCCTCCTACCACATTTACCCAAATTCACAAGCTCGATAGGATAAACATGAGATGAGGGTTACTATGCGAGATCTGATTTCCAAGATGCACTTATGGAAAATGGGGTCCACATGTCTAGAAATGACTGAAAATATAAAATGACACATGATCACACTGTTATCATCCCAAATTGACCCAACACTATTCTTTTCAGTTTCGTTTCCTTAAAATTAACACAACTTTCTATTTTTGGTAGTTTTTCGGGTTCTAAACTTTCAAGCTTGTTTTGAGGGCCTAAACGACATTTTTAGGGAAAAAAGAGAGATCAAAAAAGTGAAAAATAAATTAACTCATTTATTTTTTTCCTCCACGTGCTCGTGGAGATATTCAAAATGAGGTATTATGATAGTCAAACAAAGATCGTATGCCAAATTTATGACCCTCGGGATTTGGAGGTCCAAATTATCCATTTATACAAACACTTTGTGTACATAGTACTCTACAGGTCATAAGTGAATATCTTAACATAGGGTATGATACTTATCTGGAAATAATTAATAAGTTATAATTCCCTCTCATAATAATTTCCATAACATTTATTATATCATGCATTCAATATCCAATCATTTACCAATCAAAACACGATAAGAGCCATAACTAGAATCTGTCATGAAACCATGCTTATAACCAACATATAACTAGAATAATAACAATGATAGAACAACCATAAAAACTACATCATAACAAGTATATTTACTCATAGAACACAAGAGGAAATAACTCTTATTAACATATGCAAAATCCAACCAAGTCAAAGACTTCCATGTCCTACCTGACAATAGATTGGGTTGAACCAAATATCTCTTTCATCCAATCACCCCCGTGCCATATTCTAAGCATGAATGTGGGATCTCATGGGAAAAACCAAGCAAAACCAAACCAAGGATTCTAGAGGAAAAACCACCTCAACCCTCAACCAGTGATTCCACCGCATGTTTGGACATCACTAACATCAACAAATCGGTCTCCACCCAAGCTTTCAAGGGCTCCAGAGTGTTTTTTCCAACCCGGCTCCAAGACTAGTAACTCAACCCACAACTGACATAGGGCTCCAGAGAGTTTTTCCAATCAAGGTTCTAGGACTACTAACTCAACCCACCCACCAAGGTATCCAAAGTGTTTGTCCAACCAAAGCTTCAAGGACTAGTAACTCAACCCAAGATGTTCTAAGGCTTCTAGAGTGTTTCTCCCACCAAGGCTCCAGGAACTAATAACTTAACCCACAACCATAAGGAACATGATAACAAATTAGAAAACAAACGGGAAAACCCACAATAACATGGCTATTCAGGAAATGGCAGGTCTAGGAAAAACCATTGTCAATCCAGGAAAACCTCCATGCCAATGATAAATAATAACCAAATAACCACATGCATACACGATGCATTTTAAAAACTATCAAGTAAATCATACATGCAACTCGGTACCTTCAAATAAACCCAACTGTAGTTCATGATCCCACTATCCTTGTGCTCTCTTGCTTTCCTTTTCCTTCTTTCTCCAAATCCAATGTGCTCCAAGAATGCTCCAAGATTTATCTAAGCATGCAAGAGTGTGTGAGAGAGAGAGAATAGAAGAGAGTTCCAAGATTAAATTTGACAAAAATACATGAAATGATCCACATAAAAAATTTTATCAGTGAAGCCTCTATTTTCTTCATTTTCCTCTATTTTTCCTTCAATTTTCCTCACATGCAAATATTTGACCTTTCATCACCCTTTTCTCCTATTTTCCTTTATTTCATAAATAAAATTCCAATAAATGCCTCTTTTACTTTTCCAATTCATTTGGAAACATCTATAGTCATTAATTAATCACTAGCGATCCCCATTACTATGTTTTTGCCTAAAATTCATCTTGGAATACATGTTCCATGACCTTGGTCTTATTTTTGCCTTTATTAACTTTATTTCATGGATTTTTAACTGGGGTTGTTACAAAACCCCCCCCTTAGGGGAACACCATCCTCGGTGTTCAATGACACTTATAAACCATCAAAACACATGATGCCTATATGGCTTTATAACACATATTGATGCAACATTTACATCATATCATACTGCTAAAAATAAAACCAAGATATCATGAACAACATACTGCTTATTGGAGCTTTATAACACAACTCGATGCAACATTTATATACATATGCATATACATAGATATGACCAAAACACAACATAAAAAATTATACCAAAACACATTTGCTCAACCAGCGAATAGAGGAGGATGCATGGCCCACATCCGATGAACCACCTCCCATGTAGCTTCATTGGGCCTAAAGTGCTTCCATTGCACTTTAACTTGCTGGATTTCTTTATTATGGAGAATTAGCAAATTTTACTACAAAATGTACTAATATTCCAGCTAGAATTCACCTTTTGGATCAACCTGTAATATAGACTAGTCAATCACATGATCAAGATATTTCACATACTTCTTAAGCAATGACACATGGAAAACGTCATGGACTTTCATTGTCGTATGCAATGCAAGTCAATAGGCTACTAGTCCAATCCTTTCAAGAATATCGAAGGGCCCGCAATATCGAGGTGCCAACTTGGAACATAATCCAATCCTCAAGGAGCTCTTCTTGGGCTTGATGCGCAAGTATACATGTTCCCCAACCTAAAACTCTTTAAATTCCCTGTGTTGATCTACATAGCTCTTCTGCTTATCCTATGCTGCCTTTAGATTCTTCTTGGTAACATACATTTCCTATTCCATCTTTGCCAAAATGTCTGGTCCAATCAATACCCTATTAATTGGATTACTCCAATTGATAGGAGTATTACAACTCCACCTATGTAGTGCCTCAAATAGACTCATCCTCGGTGACTCCTGATACCCATTATTGAAGCAAAATCCACGAGTGGAAGATACTCTTCCCACTTCCGCTGCTGATGCATCACGTACATCCTCAACATGTCCTCCAAGACCTTGTTGACCCTCTCCATCTGTCCATCTATCTCCAAATGATAAAATGTACTGAAGGATAACTTTGTACCCAACCCTGCAAATAATTTTTTCTAGAACCTGGAAGTGAACTTGGCATCTCTGTCAGATACAATCTTATTTGGAACACCATGAAGCCTCACTATATCTCTGATGAAGACTTGTGCTACCTCACTAGATGAATTCATAGACTTTACTAGAATGAAGTGAGATACCTTAGTCAACCTGTCAACCACCACAATAATAGAATCATGTCATCATTATGTCCTTGGAAAACTTGTAATGAAGTCCATGGAGATGACCTCCCATTTCCACTTTGAAATCAAAATCGGTTGTAATAAACCAACTGGATGCTTGCACTCTTCTTTTACCTATTGATGATACAAACCTCTAGCCACAAACTTTGCCACCTCTTTCTTTAGATTCAGCCAGTAGTATAACTTCTTAACCACTATCAATGTCTTATGATATATTGGGTGACATAAATACGACTTGACATGAAATTACCTAAATATAAGCTTATTGATCTCACTATTGTCCGACACATAGATCTTGTCCTTAAACCTGATCAAACCATTTGTCGTGAGATGATATTCCACATCTTGTTCACATGTACCCTACTATTGTAACTTGTGCTTAAGATGCTAGTACCTATCATCTTGTTGTCCTACCTGCAAGATATGATCCTGTAAATATGTCCCATATTAACTCATAAATTCTATGTGACTTACCTGTACTCTTCTACTAAGAGCATCTACAACTCTGTTCTATTTACCCTTAATATATCTGATCTCAAAGTCAAATTTGTTGATTGTAGCCAACCACCTAGCTTTCCTAGAATTCAGATTAGGTTGGTCAAACAAATATATCAATCCACTATGATCACTCATTAGAATGAACCTCCTTCCAAGAAGATAGTGTCTTCACATCTTTAATGCATGGTTGATCACTTCCAACTCAAGATCATGTGTCACGTAGTTCTACTCTTGCTCATTCAATTTCCTTGACTCATAGCATACTACATGTCCTTCCTACATAAAAACTCCACCAAGTCCTCTCTTGAAAACATATGTACATACCACAAACTATTTATTTGGATATACAATCTTTAGAACTGGAGCATTTGTAAGCAATTGTTTCAACTATTCAAAACTTGTTGCACACTCCTCTCTCCATTCAAAATTATTTCCTTTTATCTGCAATGATGTAATAAGATAGGTAATCCGTGAGAAGTTTATGATGAACCTCCTGTAATAACCTGCTAACCCCATGAATGATCTGACCTCATCCACATTTCTATGACTTACACATTCCATGATAGCTCTTATATTTTTTGGATCCACTGCTATACCTTCCTAGGAAACTACATGCCCTAAATAATAAACCTGTATCTGAAAGAAGCCGCATTTACTAACCTTGGCATACAAAAGATGCTCTCTAAGAAACCTTAACATTGATGCTAATTTTTTGACATGCTCTTCCTCACTCTTAGAATATATCAATATATCATCAATGATTATAATCACAAACTTTTCCAGATAAGTATGAACACACTATTCATCAAGCACATGAAAGTAGCCGGAGCATTAGTCAAACCAAAAGTAACTACAAAAAACTCATAATGCCCATACCCTGATCGAAAAGCATTCTTATAGATGTCCTATTCTTTGATGCATATATGATGATATCTTGATCTCATATTATTCTTCGAGAACATTGCTTCTCCCTTCAAATGGTCAAACAAATCATCAATCCTAAACAACGAGTACCTATTCTTAATCGCCACCTTGTTTAGTTTCATGTAATAAATACATAACCTAAGAGTACCATCCTTCTTCTTCACAAATAATAATTTTGCACCCTGAGGTGACACACTTGGCCTGCTGTATCCCTTGTCAATCATTTCCTTCAACTACAACTTCAATTCCACTAACTTTGGAGTGCTCATCTTGTATGGTGTCTTTGATGCTAGTGCCACACCTAGTACCAACTCAATAGAAAAGTACACTTACCTATGAGACGACAACTCTGAAATCTCTACTATAAACACATCTTGAAACTACTGTAAAATCAAATACCTCTTTAAGACTTCAACATCCTCGACATCTTAACCTTTATCACTGGAAATATGAACTGAAAATAATATGCAACCTTCCCGCAACTACACTTTTCCTACATAGTTGTGACCCTTCTAACTGATGTAGCCTTCTTCTTACCTTTTAGGATTATCTTTTGTCCATTGTCATCCAAGCACTCAATAACCTTTTCATAAAAATCTACTTTGGTCCTCTGAAGGTACAACCAATCCATATCCAAAATCATACTATATGATCCCAACGAAAGTACCCTCAAATGTGATAATGAAGGCATACCATTGAAATCAAATGCACAAGATATTACCCAATGATGAACTCTTTTCTTTGTACCTATAGGCAACTGCACTAACCAAGATTATGCGTGTACTTATTTATTCAAACCACACTTTTCCACTATGTGTTGATTACAATAACTATAATTAGATCCAGGGTCAATCAAAATATAAACAACTTGATCACAAAACTTAACATCCATATCGATAATAGATGCCTAGTGATTTTCATTCCTATTATCCAATGTTGCATAGATCGGAGGAATGCTCTGTTGATCATCACCAACTTTCTATGCCTCCCGAGCACTATAGATATGTGGTCTTCCACCTTGATGTCATGGGAAATATCTCGTGCGATGATACTTGCCACAAGTCTAGCACCGTAAATGATTCCTGCCATCACCCTTGTTCTTCTCCTCAGACTGAAATCCTTGTCCTTTGTCAATTGTATTGAACTTCTTGTGTGGCAGCACATCTTTTTATTACCTGTGTCCTATATTCTACCTTGATTCTTATCCCATTTTCCTTTAATCTTGTCATTACCTTTCCAATCATGTTTAGATTCAGACCCGCACTTCGATTGCTCATAAAAATGCTTCAACTTTATGATGGCTTCCTCGAACGATCTAGGCTCATAAAAATAAATCATTTCCTTGAATGCTACCAACAACCCACTGATGAATCTATGAATCTTTGCTTTATCCTCCTTCAGATAAGGAACATACCTCAATAACTCCAAGAACCTACTATTATAATCCTTGTCAGTCATAGATCCCATCTTCAAATCATAGAACTCCTTTGCCCTATCATCATAATATCATGAGTAATCATGCAATTGAAATAACTTTTTCATCCAAAGTAACCAAGCTTCTACATCCTGTGAATTCTTCAGTTCTCCATAAAATGTAGGAGGATTTTATCTCTTGAATTCCTCTAGCAAGTACTACTTCTCATTCCTCCTATATGGATGGTGATGGTGATGACGTTGTTTTCTCTCTGACCCAGAACTAGAATAGAAACCATGATCATTATCCCTCCTGTCAAGTGTATCCATGAACCTACCATCTATAAATGTATAACCCCTATCAAACTTGTATCCTAATGGAGACTTGTTTCCATATGCCCCATTAGTTATTTCCTCATGTCTATGACTGATCCTAAGTGGTCCTTGTCTCTGCAAGTATGAAAAACTCTGAACGATAACTACATTAACCTCTGCTTATTCCTCTTGTGCCCTAACAAGTCTCTCATGTGACTGAATTATTCTGTCATTGTTCGCGTTACAACTCTTTATCTCTGCTTTCAAACTTCTCAATGCATCTGCTATGTGAGGGGAGTACTCATCACCATGCTAATCATATGATCTGTAGGGAGAATCATGTGAATTGTAGTCTACCATCTTACTTTTCATCTTTGATCCTATAATTCCTGAAAATATACCATGTCGGATAACCAAAAATAAACAAAATCACAGGTACCTCATTGAAGTTCAGGGGAGGCGATCTCATCTGCACCAATCAGGCCGAATTAGGATAACATGTGTATATATATAGTGAAATTAACATACCAAAATCATCAACCTATATATGATGACACAACTACAACAATGACCAATACCATGCATACATGGAAAACATATATACAACAAGCATGGCAAACACATTCCACCCATCCAGTCCAAGTGTTGAACTTGGGAGCTCTGATAACACTTTGTAATGCCTCCTCCCACATTTACCCAAATTCATGAGCTTGCCAGGGTAAACATGAGATGAGATTTACTATGTGAGATCTGATTTCCAAGATTTACTTATCGAAAATGGGGTCCACATGTCCAAAACTAACTGCAAACAACCAATAACACACGATCACACTGTTATCATCCTAACTGGACCAACATTATTCTTTTCAGTTTCATTTCCTTAAAATTAACACAACTTTCTATTTTTTGAAATTTTTCAAGTTCTAAACTTTCGAGGTCGTTTTGAGGGACTAAACGACATTTTAAGAGACTGCAAAAGTGGAAGACAAATTTTCTAATATTTTTTCTCCTTCCACATGGATATATTCGAACCGAGGCATTATGATATTCAAATAGAGATCGTATGCCAAAGTTATGGCCCTGGGAGTTGGAGGTCCAAACTACTCATTTATACAAACACTTTGTGTACATAGTACTCTACAGGTCATAAATACATATATGCACATAGGGGTCTGATACTGATCTAAAAATCATCAATAAGGTCTAATTCCCTCTCATAATAGCTACCATAACATTTATTAGATCATGGATTCAATATCCAATCATTTACTAATCAAAATATGATAAGAGCCATAACTATAATCTGTCATGAAACCATGCTTATAAACAACATATAACCAAAATAATAAAAATGATAGAAAAACCATCAAAGCTAAATCATAACATGTACATTTAATCATATAATTCAAGAGGAAATAACTCTTATTAAAATATGCAAAATCCAACCAAATCAGGGACTTCCACGTACCACGTGACCATATATTGGGTTGAACCAAATCTCTCTTTCAACCAATCACCCTAGTGTCGTATTCCAAGCATGAATGTGGGACCTCATGGAATAAACCAAGCAAAACCAAACCAGGGCTTCCAGAGGCCAAACTACCTCAACCCTCAACTAGTGATTCCACCTCACGGTCGAACATGACTGACATCAACATATTGGTCTCTACTCAAGATGTACAGGGCTCCAGAGCATTTGTTCCAACCTATATCCATGACTAGCAACTCAACCCATAGTTTCCATAGGACTCAAGGGTGTTTTTCCAACCAAGGCTCCAGGACTAGTAACTCAACCCACCAAGGTCTCCAGAGTGTTTTTCCAGCCAAGGCTTCCAAGACTAGTAACTCAACCCAAGATATTATGGGGCTTCCAGAACATTTGTCCAACCAAGGATCTAGAAACTAATAACTCAACCCACAACCATAAGGAACATGAGAACCAATTAGAAAAAAAATGGGAACACCAACAACACCATGGCTATCCAAGAAATGGAAAGGCTAGGATAAACCATTATCAATCTAGGAAATCCTCCATGCCAATGACAAATCATAACCAAATAAATACATGTATACACCATGCATGCCAAATCTAGCAAGTAAATTGTACATGTAACTTGTTACCTACAAAAAAATCCATATGTAGTTGTTGATACCACTGTCCCCTTGTGCTTTCCTGCTTTTTCTTCTCCTTCTTTTTCCAAATCCAATATGCTCCAATATTTCTCTAAGTGTGCAATAGTGAGTGTGAGAGAGAGAATATAATATAGTTCCAAGCTAAAACTGAAAAAAATGCATGAAATGATCCTTAGTATCATTTTTTCATTGAGGCCTCTATTTTCTTCATTTTCCTCTATTTTTCCTTCAATTCCCCTCACATGCAATTTGTGACCTTTCATCTCCCTTTTTGCCTATTTTCCTTTATTTCATAAATTGAAAATGCTAATAAATGCCTCTTTTCCTTTTCCAACTTCCATAGCAGTTAATTAATCACTAGTGATCCCCGTTACTATGTGTTTTCCCAACATTCAACTTGGAATACGTGTCCCATGACCTTGGTTTTATTTTTTCCTTTATTATCTTTATTACATCGATTTTCAACGAGGGATATTACACTCTTAAAAAAAAAATGATACACCCATTGTTGATCAGCGGTTGTCATTGACGTCAACCCAAGCAGCACCATGGGATAACCCAATATTGCATGGGAATTTTGACCTACCAAATTAATATATTCTAGGTCAATAATGCTTTTTATGGTTTCTACTTGTCGAGATGTTTCCATTTATATATGGCACGCCAGGTAATTCTTCACGGTTTGAGAGATATTCATTTTTGAAGTTTGTACCCCCAGTTAGTGGGCTAAAACCCCATGGGGTTGGGGCATGGGTCATTGAAAAGTCATAATTAATATTTTTTAAGCTCCTAAAATCCCTCCAACGTTCACTTTTTGAAGCCCCTCTCAACTTAAGCATTCATATGAATTGTGATCTTCATTTCCTCCTTATGCAAGGGATTCGCCCATCTAAAATAGGTCATCGTGGAATTTTCTCTCTAACATTTTTTCTACGAAGGTTCAGAAGCTGAAAATTTTATGAGGTGAAGCCAAAATCCTAAGGAATCTGGACTAAAAATTTCAGATCAAGGTGCGCACTATTTTTGGAGATATGATCTATGGAAGTCAGGGTTTTTGCAGGCTCCTAAAATTCATCTCAAAGAAGTGACCTTGGTAAACTCGTCATAACTCTCTCTCTGAGTATCGGATTGGAATTCCATAAAAAGTGACGAATAGTGCACAGTCTTTAATTTTCTCTCTATTAATTTCAGAGCCAAATGAAGAAACAATGACACATGCCACGCCGTACAAGTGCGCTCTGTTGAAACTATCCATAATTTGGGCATTGTAATAGTTTGGGTACAACTCTCTCTTGAAGAATCCAAATTGGGTCAGACCTATGGCATTGGAAAGATGACTTAGAGAATTACTATAGGACCAAAAATCAGATATTGAGGATATGAAATAAAAGAGATACACCAGATTCAATATCGAGCTCCTAGAAGGCAAGAAAATTCTAGATCATGTGTTGTCAAGGGTTGCAAAGGACCAGAATTTCTATGGTAGCAAAGAAAAGCAAGGTGCAACAGAGGATAGCATGATAAGAGTAGCAACCAAGGTGCATAACAGCAAGAAGTTCATCATATGAAGTCTTCAAGTGGGCAGCACTGCATACAATCATTGTAAAGGTATCATTGTACTTAGTCATTGTAAATACATTATTGTACAAATTGTACTAGTGTCTATCTGCCAAGGGTTGAAGAAGCAGTGTTGGGAGGTCTAGGATCATCATTAGGTGGTTGTGTCAAAGTTGGGGTTATGGTCTAGTATATCTTCTTCTTCTACATCATTCTATATCATTGTAAAGTGGACCATTTTCCCTGGTACGGGAGTCCATTCTTCTTTTATTCTTCTATAGGGTGGTAGGGTGGTGCTAGGGTGAGTTGTAACTCATTGGGTGTTGGGGCATCCGTTCAGTTGACTAATGAAGAATCTCGGGCGTTGGAGCATCCATCCAGTGGGAGCTGGAGAAGAATGCTTTTCTAGATTCTAGGAAGTTGGAGCTTTATTTTCAATTGGAGTTGAATATTAAAGAATTATTAGAAAAGCATTAGGTGGTTTTTGTCCCGGAGTGGGTTTCCACCTTAAAAACTTTGTGCATTTGTGTTCCTCTTGTTTGCTGCTATCATTGTACAAACACTGATAATAATTGAAGATTAACTAATGCTCTAATTGAAATAAATACTGATTCACCCCCCCTCTCAGTATTTCCAACAATTGGTTTCAGAGCTTGGTTCCTTCAATAGCAGTTTAACAGTTGGAAGGAGGTCATGGAGCATACCAAGAATGGTGTACCTCTATTCAATGAAAATAATTATGCACTTTGGAAAGGAAGAATGGAGGTCTATCTCTTGGCGCAAGGTTACGAAGTATGGGACACTGTTCAAAATGGATTTACATCAACCGCGAATGAACAAGGTAAGAAGAATTTGGTAAATGATGCAAAAGTAAAGAATATTATTATCGGTGGACTTATTGAATCTGCTTATCATAAGGTGTTGGGTTGTAAAACCGCAAAAAATGTATGGGACAAGCTTGAGAATATATATGCAGGTGACTCAAATGTCAAAGAAGCAAAGCTTCAAATCTATAGACCAAAATTTGAGCAACTCAGAAAGAAAGAAGATTGCAACATTGATGCATACTTTCAATACGTTGATGAAATAACCAATACTCTAGAAGGATTGGGAGAGCCAGTTGACGAGAAGACTATTATATGGAAGATTCTTAGAATGTTACCAGGGAGATTCAACCCAAAGGTATCGGTCTTAGAATACAGCGCAAATCTGGACAAACTCAGCAAAGAGGAATTACATGGAGTTCTCATAGCATATGAAATGAGACTTGATGAAGAAGAGGGTACTTCGCATCTAGAAACTGCGTTTGTTGCATCTAAGAAAACCAATAAGGATAAACAACCTTCAATTGAAAATACATGCACCTACAAGTGTGAAGAAAAGGGAGATGATGAAGAAGGTATTTCAGATGAAGAATATGCTTACTTCACGAGAAAACTACAAATTGGTAAGGGAAAATTCAAAGGTAAACTTCCATTGATATGTTTCAGCTGTAATGAGGTTGGGCATTTTGCAGCAAAATTTCCAAACAAAAGTAATGGCAACTCAAAAAGAAAGAAAGGCTTTAAGAAATTCAACAAGCAAGGATCGAAAAGGAACTTTCTCTCTAAAGAAGATAGCTCATCATCCAATGAAGACAATGATAGTGAAGAAGAAGCCAATGAGAGAGTATTGTTTATGGCCAAGCACAATAAGCAAGAGGTATCAAACAACGAAGAAGAAGGATGGACCATAGACGAATTTTATGAGGAAGCAATCAAGCTTATAAAAGATCTCAAGGTGGGGAAGATCCGTTCCAAAACTCTTGAAGAACAAGTTCAAGGTCTCAAAATTGAAGTTGAAGAACACAAATGCATTGAAGAGTCACTTCAAAATAAGTTGGAAGAAAGCAACCAAGAAAGGGAAGAATTGGAAGCTGAAGTAGTCTCGCTGCGTGAGGAAGTGAAGAAAGGAAAAACTATCCAAAACTATGCCAACATCTCAAGGGCATTGGAAGAACTCATCAAAAATCAAAGATCTTACAACGACAAAACTGGCATCGGTTACAAAGAAGAAGAAGCAGGACCTTCTACAACAAAATAAAATGAACCTATTAGATCTGACATGCATGTAGACTTCATTAGGCAAGATTCGCAAGAACAGCCTTGGAAGACAATTCCTCGACAAAAATTTCCATCCAGGTACCAACATATTTTTTATGGCTATTGTTATTCATGTGGAAAATTTGGTCATAAAGCTGTAGAATGTTGTACATTCCCTAGGAATGAATACAATTCAAGGAGATCTATCAAATATGAACCTCCTAGGGCTCAGTGAAACATCAATAGATTTGAACATTTAAGAAATAATATTGAATGTTACAAATGTCAAAAATTTGGACACATAGCCAAATACTGCAGACTTAAAAATCCTCCAGAAGAATCTTCGAAGCCACAGAATGAACGAAAATGGAAGAAGAAGAAGAATGATAATTGTGCTCTCGCTTTCAAGGCTCAAAAGAACAAATATGTGTGGTATGTTGATAGCGGTTGCTCAACGCATATGACTGGAGATAGAAATAAATTTGTATCTCTGAAAGAGAAGAAGGAAGGAACCGTGACCTTTGGAAATGATGGATCTTCAAATGTTATAGGATCAGGTACTGTCACTCTCGGAAGTAAATATGCTCTAGCCAAGAATGTTCTATTGGTTGAAAACATGAATCACAATCTGCTCAGTGTTGGACAAATGTGTGATCAAGGACACACAATACTATTCAACTCCACGAAATGTGAAATTAGGAAAGGCGTGTATGGTGAAATTGTGGCTACAGCAAGTCGAGCTCCAAACAGCATATATGTTCTAGATGAAGCAACCAAAGCATGTCTAATAGCTAAAGAGGATAATACAATAATTGGTAGCAATGATGATCGACTAAGTAAGAAGTTTTCTACAAAGGTGCAAAGTGATTTCGAGATGTCTTTACTTGGTGAGTTGACATACTTCTTAGGGCTTCAAATATCTTAACAAGAGAAAGGAATATTCATATTTCAAGCCAAGTACATCAAGGAAATGCTCAAGAAATTTAAAATGGAATATTGCAAACCCATCCTTACTCCAATAGTAACAGGTTGCAAATTGAGCATAGACGACTCATCTAAGGATGTGGATCAAAGGTTGTACAGATCTATGATTAGTAGTCTTCTATATGTAACAACCTCCCGACCAGATGCTATGCAAGCAATTGGACAAGTAGCAAGATTCCAAGAAGCACCAAAAGAATCACATATTAAATATTCGTCAGCATTGGAATATCTTCGCCAGAAGCTTGGGATTCTCCCAAGTTCTCATTAGATTTTCCGTTTTTCAGAATATAAAGGGGGAGTGGAAGTGTGTACAGGTCCGCAGGATGGTTGTGTTTCAGGGGGATTTACCCTTTGCCATTCATGATCACAGGGGAAGTACTTGTGTTGCCATCAATGCCAAAGGGGGAGATTGTTGATCAGCGGTTGTCATTGATGTCAACCCAAGAAGCACCATGGGCTAACCCAATATTGCATTGGAATTTTGACCTACAAAATTAATATATTATGATTCAATAATGCTTTTGATGGTTTCTACTTGTCGAGATGTTTCCGTTGATATATGGCACGCCATGTAATTCTTCACGGTTTGAGAGATATTCATGTTTGAAGTTTGTACCCCCAGTTAGTGGGCTAAAACCCCATGGGGTTGGGGCATGGTTCATTGAAAAGTCGTAATTAATATTTTTTAAGCTCCTAAAATCCCTCCCACTTTCACTTGTTGAAGCCTCTCTCAACTTAAGCATTCATATAAATTGTGATCTTCATTTCCTCCTTATGCAAGGGATTCGCCCATCTGAAACAGGTCATCGTGGAATTTTCGCTCTAACTTTTTTTCTACGAAGGTTCAGAAGCTGAAATTGTTATGAGGCGAAGCTGAAATCCTGAGGAAGCTGGAGTAAAAATTTCAGATCAAGGTGCGCAATATTTTTGGAGATATGATCTATGGAAGTCATGGTTTTTGCAAGTTGCTGAAATTCATCTCAAAGAAGTGACCTTGGTAAATTAGTCATAACTCTCTCTCTCTGTATTGGATTGGAATTCCGTAAAAATTGGCTAATAGTGCACAGTCTTTAATTTTCTCTCTATCAATTTCAGAGACAAAGGAAGAAAAAATGACACGTGGCATGTCGTACAAGTGCGCTCTTCTGAAATAGTCCTTAATTATGGAATTGTGAGAGATTGGGTATAAATCTCTCTTGAAGAATCCAAATTGGGTCAGACCTGTGGCATTTGAAAGAAGACTCAGAGGAATACTATAGGACCGAAAATTATATATTTAGGATCTGACATAACAGAGATACACCAGATTCAATATCGAGCTCCTAAAAGGAAAGAAAAAGCTAGATCATGTGTCGTCAAGGATTGCAAAGGACCAAAATTTCTACGGTAGAAAAGCGAAGCAAGGTGCAGCAGAGGGTAGCATGACAAGAGCAGCAACCAAGGTGCATAACAGCAGCAAGAATTTCATCATATGAAGTTTTCAAGTGGGCAGCACTACATACAATCATTGTAAAGGTATCATTGTACTTAGTCATTGTAAATACATTATTGTACAAATTGTACTAGTGTCTATCTGCCAAGGGTTGAAGAGGCAGTGTTGGGAGGTCTAGGATCATCATTAGTTGGTTGTGTCAAAGTTGGGGTTATGGTCTAGTATATCTTCTTCTTCTACATCATTCTATATCATTGTAAAGTGGACCATTTTCCCTGGTACGGGAGTCCATTCTTCTTTTATTCTTCTATAGGGTGCTAGGGTGGTGCTAGGGTGAGTTGTAGCTCATTGGGTGTTGGTGCATCCGTTCAGTGACTACTGAAGAATCTCGGGCATTGGAGTGTCCATCCAGTGGGAGCTGGAGAAGAATGCTTTTCTAGATTCTAGGAAGTTGGAGCTTTATTTTCAATTGGAGTTGAATATTAAAGAATTATTAGAAAAGCATTAGGTGGTTTTTGTCCCGGAGTGGGTTTCCACCTTAAAAAATATGTGCATTTGTGTTCCTCTTGTTTGCTTCTATCATTTTACAAACACTAATAATAATTGAAGATTAACTAATGCTCTAATTGAAAGGAATACTGATTCAACCCCCCCCCCCCCCCCCGCTCTCAGTATTTCCAACACCCATTAAGCCCCCATAAATATATACTATGACATATGAAGAAGAGGAAGAAATGCAACATCATATATATCAAAATTACAAGTACAAGTGCAACAAATTTTTCTCTCAGAAAGAGAAACCAAAAATGAACTGGAAGCAATGATTAATGTTAATATGGATGGTTTAAAAGCAGAAATAAAAGGGGAAATGTAATTTTTGATAAAGTTGCTACAATAAATGCTTCATAGTGGTGACAAGGTATTTCATTAAACTCATGATGAGAACAAAAGGAATGTGAACCATGATTTTAGAGACTTCAACTTTAGGATGAAGACCAACTACATTCCAAAGATCAATATGAGTAAGTTTTATGGCAAGGATCCGGTAAAATGGATACTACAAATATAACAGTTCTTTGATCTACACGATTACAACACACACAAAAAGTACACATTACATATTTATATATAGAACCCAATCAATTTGTGTGGTATTGATGGCTTTTTTCTTGTAAATCACTTGTCACTTGGACAATTTTTATGGAGGAATTGATAGCACATTATGAGAATGCAAAGATCAATACCTTCTTTAGCTAATTGATAAATCTCAAACAAAAGGGTGTTGTTGTGGAGCACATTGAGAACTTCCAAATATTGAATAACATGGTAACTTATATTCCATAGGAGAATCTAACTGATGTCTTCATAGGGACTTTAAAGGATAACATCCAACATGAGGTTTTCCTTTGGGAACCTAAGTCATTGGAAAATGCATTTAGGGTGGCAAGAAATGTTGAAAGAAAAATTATGGCAACAAAGAGGTATACCACTCACAACTATAAATAAAAAGTTGTTGCTACTCCTAGCCTCCCACAACCTACGAGGTTGACACCACAACAACTGGAGGAAAAAAGATAAAACTGATTTTGTTACAGTTGTGATAGAAAATACAATAAAGTTCATAAGTGTGCCAAGAATAAAAAAAAATTATATAGATTGTGAAGAGGACGAAGAAAAGGAACAAGAAACATAAAAAGAGGAATATATACACCAGGAACCAACCCCAGGGGTTGAAAAATAAGAAATAAATTTGACCATGTCTTGTAATGCATTTGTGGCAATTACAACTCCTCAAACTCTCAAGATATAATGATATATCAAGAAGAAAAAGGTAATAGTGCAGATTGATTCGGGTAGTACCCATAATTTTATTCATTGTAAGATAGCCAAGGATTCGAATTTATTTCTATATACAACACCAAAGTTTCAAGTGATGGTTTTAGATGGAGTAACTATACATTACTCAAGGAAGTTCCATAATATCAATCTAACCACGAGGTAATATGTATTGAATAGTCCAATGCTTTCCATTCCAATGGGTGGTGTTGATGTTGTATCCTCATAAGCCTTTTTATCATTGAGGCCTCTATTTTCTTCATTTTTTTTCTAATTTATCTTGTATGAAAATATGTGTCCCTTCAACTTCCCTTTCTCCTATTTTCCTTTATTTCATAAATAAATTTCTAATTATTGACTCCTTTCCTTAGCCATTAATAAATCAAAAGTTACACCCACTAGGAAGTTTTTTTCCACCGTTCAACCTGGAATACATGTCCCATGACCTTGGTCTTATTTTATTTACATGGAAAATCAACCAGGAGTTGTTACAAAACCCTCCCCCTTGGGGGAACACCGTCCTCATTGTTCTATGACACCTATGAACAACAAACTGTTGAAAACAAAATATACTATCTATGGATCTTTAAAACATAGCTCAATGCAAATTTACAATCAACAAATTTTGAAAATAAGAAAATCATATCGTTTACTGGAGCTTTATAACATATTTCATTACGATATTTCCAATATTAACAACCACATATATACTCATGCATTTTTTCTTCAACTTGAAAATAATCACACTATCTATGGAGAGTTATAACCACAAGTCGATAAAATATTTATAATAATATACACATATACATATACATGTTTTCTCTAACCAGAAAATAAACAAATACGGTGCCTGCATCAATCAACAAGGGAATCCAAAGGCTCACACCTCCACCCTCAAAGTAATACCATGATTCACCTCCTTCCCAAGAATTCTAGAATCCACTACCAAATTTAAACCTGCATCCAATTTCCAATGCTACGATCCTTTCACTACTTGTACTCTTAGTGAACAATTACCGACTCATTGTTCCACGACACACTCCCAATGTGCTTTTGATTCCATATGTAAATTATAATAACGAAAAAAAAATCATTCCCCTTCATTCCCTTCTCTGATACATATTCCCTTAGGAAATCTAGTCACCCCATTTTATGTAGTTACACACCTTCCAAGTTCCGCTGACATCCCCTTCTCTTCTACACGGTCCCTTGGGAAATCCATCCCTTGGAAAGGTTTCCTCGCATCGGAAGTTCCAAAAACCAAGGTATATCCCTGCCTCAAAACCATCAACCTGATCATAGCATGATCATGGAAATAAATGGAGACTATTGGGTATCAGTTTCCCACAATGGCCCTGCTCCTGAAGTGCTTTACAAAAATACTATTGTGTGTTCCAATTCCTTTCATTATTATTGCTAACATTCTGGCAGCCAGTTTTAACCACCCAAACTAGGCATTTTCAACCACCCAAACTTGGGAATTTTCCATGCTTTCCTGTACCAAGCACATAATTTCCATTAGATTCAAAAGTAATTGAAATAAATTTGAATCATACCTCATTGGTAGCCCTTCAACAAGATACACTTGCAATTTTATTTACTTCCTGTCAAAACAAGTCAAACTAGCTCTTCGATCAAATCATCCTGTATAAACATATCACATCCAGTTATCTCAAAAATCAACTGTTAGAAATCAAAATCATAGATTATGTGCAAAATAAAAACTGAAATAAAATATTGATACTTAGCTTTCAATTGGTTCTATGCTTCTGCCTTTGTTCTTGTCCTTCCCATACACACACTAAATCAGTTGCCACGTCCAGAAAACACCGAGTTCCTTCTCTTTCTGTTCGACCACGTACACATACACATATTGTACATCACAACACAATACATACACCTACACCCGATGTATAAAACAACGAATACACATGTCACGATACAAAAAATACACAATACATGTAACACAGTACCACATACACACAACACAACATATATGACATGTACACAATACCGCAAGTACAATATGTACACAAAACCACGTGTACAACGTGTGCGTAGCACCACATGTACAAATGTACACAACACCACCTGTACATAGCACCATCAGCACAAAATGTACACAGCACCACATGTACACAACACCACTTACACAATGTGTACATAACACCACATGTACAACATCTACACAACACCATATGCACACAACACCACATGTATAACATGTACACAAAACCACATGTGCATAGTACCATTTGCTTAATGTGTACACAACACCACCTGCACAACATGTACACAACACCACTTGCACAATGTGTACATAACAGCACATGTACACAACACCACATGTGCAACATGTACACAACTACAATATTGTACATCTGAAGACCACATTGTCTCTAGAACAAAACCTTGCTTCTAGTGTCTTTCCACTGTCCATGCTTGTCCTAACATGCCACGGATCATAATTCTTCCATTCAGTTGATGTATCCCTCAATATCACCTACCATAGCATAAACATAGGCATAGTATAAACACAAAATATCAATTCATAGCCACATGATAATGACCTCATAGATCTTTTAGGGCTACTCTGCCCACTTGATTTATCACAATACTAGGAACCTCTTCATGCCATTCACCTCAATAAACAATCATTCCTCCATTAGAACGATCCCTGACGACCCTCGCAGAAAAAAATAAAAATAAAATAAAAATAAAAATAAATAAATAAATAAATACATGTAAAAATTAACACAAAACAATCATGATCCATGGCGACCGTGTCAAACAATGACATACATACACACACACACACATTTATATAATCATTATCATATTCATATTCACAACATAATTACAAAATATCATAAGCTCAAGGTTAATAGAATTCCCTTTATTTGTGCACAACATAGAGAAAAAAAATTCCCAACATAGTCCAGGAATATAACACCTCAAATTCATTAACCTTACCCTTCCTATTACCTTTCTCATGATTGTACTATCACCATCCATTTACTCCAATGGACCCAACGAATCCAAGTTTTGTAATATTCCTAATTAGCACCGCTAATTGGAATATTTGATTTTTGTATAGTTTTGCCGACTATAGTTTATTAATAAATAAAAGTGAGAAAAGGGGTCTAACTCACTTAAATAAAATAAAGTGTTTCCCTAGTAGATGAACGTTGTAACTTAAGGGGGGAGCCAAGGGGGACTACACACCACGTGGAGGAGCCAATGAGAGAGAGGACGTTGGTTTTGGAGGGAAACCAATGCTATAAAAGGGGTAGGAGCCTCCTCATTTGGGGCATTATTGTTGTTGATGATATTTGAGCTAGACTTCTGTCTTTTTGAGCACGCTGACTATTTAGCCTGTCTGCAGCACTGTTTAGTGCGACTGAGTGTCTCCGGTCGGAGATCTCGCCCTTAGCCCCGGGGGACTTCGAGTGCCTACTCGGGCAAGGTCTTTTCTATAGTTTTCAGCAGAGGATTTGGTTGTTGATTTGCGGAGGAGCTGGGCTTCTTTTGGTGACTGTGCAGTCCCTAGGAGAGAGGACGCAGTTCTTGGAGGAGGTGTTCTATTGCGGAGTTTTCCGCAGGAGATTCAGTGAGATTCGGTGTGGAGGTTCAATCTTTATCAGTGGGAGATTTTCCGGGGAGTTTGTGGCCCGATTTTAGCATATATCATTTGGCATCTGCGCTGGGCCTGGAGGGACAGCGCTTTTCCTGGATGAGGGTTTCTAGGGTGATTTTCGGAGGCTGACCATTTTCTATATGGTTTCTTGGTTTTGTCCGGGGTGGTGATTTCAGGTGGTTTTCCGATTTTCAGCTCATTACGGCAAGGGGATCAGCCCCTAGCTTCAGTTCATTCCAGCAGCAGCAGTTTACGGCAGTTTCTTCCAGCAGCAGGGACGCAGTTTCTTGTAGCAGCCATTTCATGTTTTTCTGAGAGGGTTATTCACTTTCCTTGAGCAAGGATAGGTGCATTTATTCTGATTATCCATTGTATCTCATTATATTCTCAGATTAATAAAATGGATTAGCATTCCCGACATTTTTATGTGTATTTTCTTTATGTTCTATTTCCGGCATTTTCTATATTGTCGTATGCTTGTATTGCTGTCTATTTTCCCATTCGGGATATTACAGTGGTATCAAAGCATAATTCTGGCTCAGCCTGTGGTCTATGACATCGGGAAAGAGATCATACATAGGTTTGCTGGAATTTTGGAGAGCACTAGCAGTTGCAGTACCAAAAACGAAATTGGAAAAAGGGCCAAAATATAAAGGGTCAAATTTTGAAGGTTGGAATTAGAAGAAACGTTTTCTGAGTTTTTCTGGGTTTTGGGCAAGGATCACCTTCCCAAATTCCTAGAATTTTCTGAGTAGTTTTCAGTGGGTAAATCGGAGGTCGAAGTCAAGTAGTAGTATGGTTTTGCAGTAGCCGTGCAGTTTCTGAGGAGCCTGTAGGCACATAGCAGAAAGTGCCAGTGGCAGGTGATGATGATGCGAGGAGATTTAGAGATACGCTCCTCCAACACATGCAGGATGTGTCACAGAGACTCACTGCATTGGAGGTTATGCAGCGGGAAACCCCAAGGGGTTTTCAGATCGGCGAGGGATCGGGCACATCCCACCAAATGTCGGAGCATGGGGCTATCCCCATCATGGCATCGCATGCACCCACGCGATCCATTATGCCCACTTTCCTAGCAGAGGACACAGGGGCAGAAGCACAGCGGGAGCCGGAGGTTGACCCTGGCCAGATGGACGCCTACATCGCAGAGTACCTGGCACGCGGGCCGGCGATCAGAGATCTTATCTCATTTAGAGATTTTTTTCAGCTCCAGCGAGATAGCAGACCCCGCAACTTTCACAGTGGGGATAGGCACTCACGTGACGGGGGCTTGCAGCGCTCAGTGGGCAGATTCCATCTACCGACAATTGACGAGTCATCCAGGCACTCAGAGGAAGCTTGGGTGGAGAATTTGGATACCTCTTTCCAGCTTGACCGAGTATCAGAGAGGAAAACCATTAAAATGGTTACCTCGCACTTGGGGGATGAGGGCACACAGGAATGCAGGGAGTCTGAGGTTACACCTAGTGTGACACAGGATTCACTCTCATTGGAGACCTCCTTGGCCGTGTTGGTTGATGTGGTAGTGGAGAAGGTAGAGCCTACCCCAGTAGAGCCATCCATTAAGGTGATGACCGGAGTCACGTCCGAGTCTTCGAGTGGTAGCAGCACACAGATGGGTGCAGTGTCAAGAGATGTATCCACCTTCGATGAGGCACTAGGAGATACAGAGGTATCGGATGATGGTCGCAGGCAGCGGTATCATTGGCTTCGGGCAGACCTTCGAGTTTTGAAAGGGAAGGTCACGTCAGTTCGGGAGGCCATTTTGTTGCAGGACATGGAGCTGGAAGGCATGAGAGTGGCTTGTGTTGAGTCAGCTACCAAGTTGGCCTGCATTGGGGAACGACTGGATTCCCTGATGGTACAACCAGGGGGTACATTGCAGCGTCAGATCATTCCCCTTCAGGCATGCATGGACGGGACTAGCAGCATTGTTGGGTCACCTCTTCCCATTGGAGAGAGTGAGACGGAGCCACCTAGTCAGATCTCATATGTTGACTTGGATAACGGTATGAGACGATCAGAGTTGCACAGGATACGGCATCCACATGTTGAGGTTGGATGGCGAGGGATTTTGAGTTGGTACCCGGTGGAGTGGGTTTTGGAGATAGTGGTGGACCCAGGTGTAGTTCAGCAGGAGTTCCTAGGTGTTGGGCATACAGGGACCTCAGATTGGCATTGGGATCCAGGTGGGATCACCTATCATTTCCCAAGCAGGTCAGTTGACTATGTCTTGGAAGATACAATTGGCATAGTAGCAGAGCATGCGTATTCGC
The DNA here is from genome assembly GCA_034641835.2 of Pinus albicaulis. Taxonomy (NCBI): domain Eukaryota; kingdom Viridiplantae; phylum Streptophyta; class Pinopsida; order Pinales; family Pinaceae; genus Pinus; species Pinus albicaulis. Next base: position 404,748,609 of record CM076574.1, read on the forward strand.
TAGGGGAGTGTCGGTCAGCTTCAGTGGCCAACCAGTTTATGAGCAGACACCCCAGGTTGTCTTGGTATGACACCCGTATACAGGATCCCGGGGTGGTCAGCATACCTTGGCAGGAGCTTGTCGGAGGAGGTGACATTGGCAGGCCACCAGATGGCGCCTTGTATGGGGCCAAGGATTCTTCACCTTTGTGTGGGGCACAGACGACGCAGCAGAGTCGAGCAGTAGTGGTAACACTACTGACACATAGGGAGATTCACTTCTCAAACCCCTCGAGGAGGTTTTGGAGTGATTATCCATTCGTCGGCGGGTATAGCGATGCGACGGTGGAGGCGATGTTACCGATTGGTGGTAGTCCAACATGTAGAGGCACAGCTCTAGGTCATCACATTCAGGGATGTGTGGGAGCCTCTATCATTGAGCAGTGGATTGCTGATGGACATGGAGTTGCGTGGTGGTGTACCGTAGTGTGTGGGAATGCATTGTGGAGTAGGAGTGTCCTACATCACATTGATAGCACGCGGGGAGTGACCGATGCCTAGACACAGTCAAGGCACGAGACAGTACAAGGTGGTACAATAGTAGCTTGGGGTATCCAGCAGCACACAAGGGTATGCCTCAGTGTGCAGTGGCATGCCGAGGAGTACATGGATGACCGATGGTATGCGAGGGCATATGGTGCTGCACAGCATGGTTTTAGCGTATTGCATCCAGGGAGGCTCACGGATAGGGACACCAGGCTTACCGTTGGGAGTATTTCACCCAGGATCGATGAGGGGACAGATGAGCGATACTTGAAGGCATCTGTGGGGACTCATGCATCCGACCCTCTTCTACATCACTCACAGGCACAGCCGATTTTATTGTTGTCCTTTGGCACTTTGGGCATGAGCAGCGGGGCATGCGAGGCACACCCAAGATGTTTGGATGGCACTCAGCACACTAGGCGAGAGACCTCTCAGCAGTGGCACTGGGTTGGTTTACTAGTTGACAGCCACAGGTCGAGGGATGAGATGATCCTCTACGGGGGTGGCACATCGGTCATCGCTGAGCCTACACCCGGGGAGCGGGTCATGAGGGAGACATGCATCATTCTTCCCTCAGGGCATGTTGAGATCATGCATGAGCAGAGGATACTGGGTTCAGTAGAGATAGCATTCCAGCATGCGTCTAGACTCCAGACATTGTATCGACACTTCATCAAGAGGGTGGATGGCATATTCACTGCAGATGAGGTGGTGGAGGTAGAACAGGAGGGCCTTTCTCCTGTATGCCAGAGTGAGGACTCTTCTTCATATGAGTCCATAGGATCGATTGAGGTCGCTTCTGGGGAGCGAGAGCAGTCACACAGAGATGGAGACAGTAGACCAGAGTTGCATTCCAGTATACAGGGTGAGCAATCAGGGGACTCTATGGGAGATGCCCTAGGCAATGAGACACTTGTGACGATCCAGTCGGAGCTATATGTGATGGAGCCTGTGTCAGTAGAGGAGGATGCTATGCACATCATGCATGATGGTCCTTTGAGGGAGAGCCAGATGGAGGCTCACATCGAGTCGGTGATGGATATGCGGCTAACCGCGGGGTCAGCCATTGAGGAGGAGCAGTCAGATGCATTGACACTGAGTACAGTGACGGCAGTTGCAGATCCATATCCTCTAGAGATGTTGGAGGTTGATGGGATTGTTATGCAGGGGGCTATTAGACAGCAGGAGTTGTTGGATATGGTTGAGCATTCATCTTTTGGCCGACACATTGATGAGGTACAGATAGATGTACATACAGTCGGTCGAGCTGCAGTACGTTCAGTGAGTAGTACTCTCCAGGAGTACATCGATGGAGCTTGCAGCATATCTTGCCCACTTTGGCCCATTATAGAGAGAGGGGTTTCCTTCTACAGACAGCTCTCATTGGCAGACAGGGCAGAGCAATGGGAGTTGATTACGGGTTGGCGGCAACACTTCAGGCGTGTTCCATATGTCGTTGTTATTGCTACATCGGATTCTTCTTCCAGGATGGACTGGCGCGAGATCATGATTTTGTACCCTCTAGATGGTACGGTATTCTTCGTAGGGAGCACAATCAAGCAAGGGCCCTGGGACATAACAGAGGTTATAGATTCCAGCTGGCAGGGCGGCACAGGACATCATTTCTTCAGCACTCCATCCCGATTTCAGGAGAGCAGGATCAGCATGGGATTGAGTCACAACTTGGATTGGAGAGAGGTGATGAGTTGGTATGCAGTTGGAGGGGTAGCCTATGCAGCTACAGGTACAGTGCAGCAGGAGCCCGGGAGCATTGATGCTTGTTGGTGGTCTTCACCTCTTAGAGCACTGGTCATAGCTAGAGGCAGTGCACAGTCCGAGCCGTGGGACTTGTGCGATTATTGGCCACAGTGGCGATGGGATCTGGGAGGATTATTGGTTGGTTGGTACTGTGAGAGGTCACTTTGGGATCCTGGCACTGAGATATCCCTTCGTATCAGGGTGAAGCAGATATCAGAGAGGTTTCAGTGGGACCCAGGCACATTTGGCAGTATCGATGGGGAGCATCAGCTAGAGAGGAGGCTTATTCAAGCATTGCTTGAGCACAAGCAATTTTTGCTGGATGAGGATGCCACTTGGGAGAATGAGAAGATTTTGCAGCATCCATCACTTCAGTTGCTTGACGACAAGCAAAATTTTGCCGGGGGAGACTGTAATATTCCTAATTAGCACCGCTAATTGGAATATTTGATTTTTGTATAGTTTTTCCGACTATAGTTTATTAATAAATAAAAGTGAGGAAAGGGGTCTAACTCACTTAAATAAAATAAAGTGTTTCCCTAGTAGATGCAACGTTTTAACTTAAGGATGAAGCCAAGGGGGGCCACACACCACGTGGAGGAGCCAATGAGAGAGAGGACGTTGGTTTTGGAGGGAAACCAATGCTATAAAAGGGGGAGGAGCCTCCTCATTTGGGGCATTCTTGTTGTTGATGATATTTGAGCTAGACTTCTGTCTTCTTGAGCACGCTGGCTGTTTAGCCTGTCTGCAGCACTGTTTAGTGCGATTGAGTGTCTCCGGTCGGAGATCTCGCCCTTAGCCCCGGGGGACTTCGAGTGCCTGCTCGGGCAAGGTCTTTTCTACAGTTTTCAGCGGAGGATTTGGTTGTTGATTTGCGGAGGAGCTGGGCTTCTTTTGGTGACTGAGCAGTCCCTAGGAGAGAGGACGCAGTTCTTGGAGGAGGTGTTCTATTGCGGGGTTTTCCGCAGGAGATTCAGTGAGATTCAGTGTGGAGGTTCAGTCTTTATCAATGGGAGATTTTTCGGGGAGTTTGTGGCCCGATTTCAACATATATCATTTGGCATCTGCGCTGGGCCTGGAGGGACAGCGTTTTTCCTTGAGGAGGGTTTCTGAGGTGATTTTCGGAGGCTGACCATTTTCTATATGGTTTATGGGTTTTGTCCGGGGTGGTGATTTCAGGTGGTCTGCCGATTTTCAGATCATTCCGGCAAGGGGATCAGCCCCTAGCTTCAGTTCATTCCAGCAGCAGCAGTTTACGGCAGTTTCTTCCAGCAGCTAGGACGCAGTTTCTTGTAGCAGCCATTTCCTGTTTTCTGAGAGGGATCCTTCACTTGCCTTGTGCAAGGATAGGTGCATTTATTCTGATTATCCATTGTATCTCATTATATTCTCAGATTAATAAAATGGCTTAGCATTCCCGGCATTTTTATGTGTATTTGCTTTATGTTCTATTTCCGGCATTTTCTATATTGTCGTATGCTTGTATTGCTGTCTATTTTCCCATTCGGGATATTACAACTTTCTATCGTATTCTTGCCTTCAACCTTCCTTATTCATGCACCGGGCTTCATCCGGGTCTTACATAACCTATTGGGTTTTGTTTAGCTCTCCCTGAGCTCCATTACTTTCCTATCTCCCCAACCAATTCCCAAGACCCTCAAAACATAAAAAGAAACAACAAAAAAACAAAAAAGAAGAAATAAATGAAAACCAATAGCAATATGACACCACAAACAAAGTGGCATGGCCATGCACCATACATAAAATAAATTCCAAATCAAGTGCAAACAAATCACAAAGAACTGAAAGCACAAAAATTTCTACATACACCATGACTCAATCCCCATGGATTCTCAGGGAAAGCTCAACCTGGTTGGTCTGAGATTAGGGGAAAACCCACTGGGGAAAAAGCTTGGAAATTCTTATTCTAGGTCTTCATAGAATGGCTCAGCAACAAGAGTATATTGATCCATGAGTACATGTATTTACGATGCAGAAAACAAATATCATACAAGCACTAAAACCATACACATACTTATGCATGAAGGAAACTAAATCTGAGAACTCAAATACATTGACACTGGTTGTAGAAAACTAATGAACACGGTTGATACTGAATAAGGACTGAAGATACAACTGAAACATAACAAATAGTTCTGATCTACAGATCAACAGATCTACAATACCAAAACTCGAATTTGAAATATCACCAAGTGATCTCAACTCTTAAGTCCTAGATCTGAATCCAAGAGTCTATCAATGACACTCTGACACAACTGTGACTAAACGACTAATGTCTGGAAGCGTTGTGAAATCAACTAAAGGTAAACCAAATCATATCTACCCAATAACTCTCTTAGTCACGGCCTTAAAATGCTCAACCCGCAGCTCTGAGTCATTGCCACATCACCATGTGCTCGTGGTTGAGATTCAGAATGGCCACATCTGACCTCAGGGCTTTGGCTGCGCCCTTAACATATTGTGACAACGGCTTTAGCACCTTAGACGTGGGCACAACACATCCTTCCCGTGACTTTGCTTTATCAAGGCCACTACCAGGGTCTTACCTTCCCGCGGCTCTATTTCAATAGACCCAGATCTGGAATGTGCACTAGCCTCTGACCCCAATCCATTGTGTGCCACTGCGCAATCTTCCTTTGACGTACCTGCGTGAGCCAAAACATAAACATAGATGAGATAAACTGTTGGATGCAAATCATAGATTGCTTGAGAAAGTGTGTAAATGAGCTTGAGGTCGCCTCTATTTATAACTTTGTGAGTGACCGCTTGGGGCTTTGACCAGATGAACATGCGGTTAGGCCAACCCATAAAATTTTAAATTAATTCATAACTTCAATTTTTCTTAACCAATTGGGGTGATCTATAGGTCGATTTTGATCCTCTCGAAAATAGGAATCTAATTAAATTATTATCTTAATCATCTGAGCTATCCATTGTGGAATTTGACCCCAATTGAAAAAAGAAAAAAAAAACACTCCCTATAAACTAGGAAGAATTCCACTTTGCAATATCTGCTTGTAGTTCTCTGCATTATGTAGTCATCATGGCTAAACACAATCTGTTGATATTTGATCATCAATCAATATGCCATTATGATATTAATGCATCATCACATGTCGTCACTGAACATCTCTTTCATGTAGTCATCATTCTGTGAACCTTTCTCATTACAAATCATCAATGTACTTGTTGGGGCCCTTGTTTTTTATTATTTTTTAAATCTTGGTTAGAACATTTTGAATTTTGACCTTTTGAGTTGCGGCATGAAGACACATGGCTTTCGCGACCGCGTCGCAACTACTAGGAGTCGCAGAGCTATCAAGGTGGCGCGGAAGCATGCGATAGCTGGAGATAGAACATGCACGAGTACAGATGAAGAAAACACACAGTAGAAGACAGAAAGCGGAACACGCAGATAACAGGAGAGAAGCTGGGAGAAGCTGAAGAAAAGACACAGAGGAACTGATAGTTGCGAGAGCGGGTGAATAAATAACAGTCACCCGGCTAGAAGAACAGAGGCTGAAGAGGTTGTGAGGCTCATAACAGGGAAAGATGCACAGAGTGACTGCGGAAGAATCATGCATGACCTTCCTAGGGTTCCTCATCTTCTCTATTCTACCTTTCTGTTCTGAAATCTATCTGTATCAGATTTGTAAGCTATCATTGAGAATGCCATGTAATCATGTGTTTGGCCAAGAGATTAAAACAATGGAAGGTTGTTGTCTCAATAAGATTTTTATGTGCCTGTAATGTGTTTATGCTGGTTTAAAATTTTATTTGTGAATGTCTGAATGCTTATTAAGTGATCTTGCGTATATAACTATGTATATGTAATCAATGCATTGTCCTTCATGAGTTGCGAATTTGTTCCTTACCATTGATCTCATCCCCTTCTGCATGTGGTTTCGGCACGCCTCGGGTGAGACTCACTGCTCTCCGGAGTAGGGTGAAAATGCCAGCGTGTTCCTAGACTACATCGGACCCCTTTGTTGGCCACAACTCTTGAACCTAGGTCTTGTCCGCGAGACCTGACTTCTCACCAACAAATGGTTCCATTGTCGGGACCTGCATGTTCTAAGGGGATCTAGATCATGGTATCGAGGATTTTTGAAGGAGCGATATGGCGATGGTGGGATGATCATATTGACCAGTTCATTGCTCAGCAAGCAGAGCTGACCAAGAAAAAGGAGGCGGCGATCAAGGAGCTTGTTCTTTTCTCTGACTCAGCCAGTGATACGTACGAAATTTTCTGGGGAAGGTTCCCTACTGACCTTTACAATTGGTTGCGGAGGTTACGAGTGACGGTGCCCCAAGAAGGCTTGCGGAAGATAAACCGCAGGTGGGCGCACGAAGATCTGGTGGCACTGCACCGGGTGGACACTGAACTGACCCGCGCGGTGGATTTTTGGGTAAGGACCACGTTGGAAGGATACATTGTGGATTTTGCTGCTCAGTGCTACCAATCCTTCTCGAAAGCTGAGGCTGTTTTCCACTCAGGGCTAAGGGGGAAGCTGCTGAAGGAGATTCCGCTGTGGATCAAAGCTCTGATGGTGGACGAAGGGTTGATTGAATTCCAAAAAAAGAGGATGGAAGCGTAAACCACCCGTGCTGAGGGAAGGGTTGAGGGGACTGATGCTTTGTAGAATGTGAAAGTGGGAAGCGGGGAATGGACGTTGAGGCTGCATGCAAGTTGCGGGAACAACGTGCGCATCGGCGGGCACATATCGCCGATAGGTGGCGAAGAAGGGTAATGCGAGATTTGAAGAGAAGGGAGATCGAGAGGAGAAATCAGAAGGAGGCGCCTCAGAGGACAGGAACTATGGGTTTGGATACCCGGGAAGAATACGGGACAGTAGTGGAAGTGCAGTGGGTGCATGAGAGCCCAGCGACGCGAGAAAGAGAGATAATGACTAGCGAAGATAATGGAAATATGCAGCCCGAAGAGAGTTCCGATGACGAATGGCACGGCATGATGCAGCGGATGTTTCAAGACCAGACAGCACCCACCCCTCCAGGCAGCCCTACTTCCCACCTTCTGCATGGCCAGGATCCCGACCTTCCCCTGGTACTGTATCAACCTTTAAGTAGTATTTTTATTCAGTTACAAGCATTGAGTCAGTCATACAATAGTTCATCAGCGTCAATAACGTCCGGTAACAGCAGCGTTACTAGAAGTGGAATTTTTCCTAGTGGGACCGTTACGCAACCAGGACCTGGAGGATTTATCCTGGTCAATTCTCCGCAAGCACACATGGCTGGATCTTTCACCCGGTATCCATAGTTCTCTGGCCGGGGCAATGATGATGTAGAGCAACACTGGTACCTGTGCGAAGCCATCTGGAGGGCTCGCCAGACGCCAGATGCAGGGAAGTTAATAGAATTCCAAACCACGCTCAAAGAGAGGGCTCTGCGATGGTTTATCAAGTGGTCCGAGGCTCATCCGAACCCCGTAATTGCGGACATGAAGAGGGATTTTGTCAACAAATTCAAGCTTCCCCAGACAGACCAGCAGGGCCTGTCGAAGCTGTGGGAAATTAAGCAAAAGGAAGGTGAGACCGCGTGGGAATTGATGCGGCGATTCAAGGACGCGATCGGGAAACTTAGCTACCCGATCGATCCAAACCACCAGAGGGACTGGTTCATCAAGGCTCTGCTTCCCTTGACACGAACCCCTCTCACTCAGCAGAAGATTGATAATCTGTAGGACGCTTTGGAGCAGGCCATGAAGATTGAAGCCATGGCGGGCTACCCCCAGGAATATCGGGGGGTCCCGGCTCTGCAAGATCCTTCTTTGATAGGATTGCAACACAAGATTGCCAGCTTGACTGAAAATCTCAAGGAGCTTCAGCCAGTGAGACCAACACGACCGAATGTTTGGTGTACTCATTGCCTGGTCGAGGTCCACGTCACAACCGAGTGTCCTCGGTTGCGCGGCGCAAGAGCAGGACCCTCAGTCGTAGCAATCCAGGGGGGTCCACCGCCTGGTGGCGGTGCGGCGATGAACCCGCAGGGAGTCTACCAGCCTCAACAGACTTACGCGGGGTTCCCACCTCAACCGGGTTCCTCCACCACAGAGTATTGCGAGATTTGTCGGATGCTGGGGCATCCTCCTCAGATGTGCCCAATATTGCAGAAGTACTCCACGGTCCCGAATAATGTGTACTGCGAATTTTTTGTTTCCACGACTCACAACACTGAGCAGTGCAGGGCGCTCGACGCACTTGCGGATCGATTGGATCGTCCCTCCTACAGGGTGAACGAGGCTCCAAGGGGAAGAGGCGGCGGCATTCGGGGTGGCCACACAGGCGGACGCGGTCCGGTAAAATGTTACAACCGTGACCAGGAGGGTCACGTGGCTCGAGAATGTCCCCTCCCACGACGACCCTGGTTTTCCCAGTGCCGGGTCAATGCCCACGCTACAGAGGACTGCCCGGAGCTCATCAAGAAGTGGGAAGAACGGGCGAGGCAGAGGGGAGCGAATCTGATAAACTCAGAGCCGCGAGGGACCATGACCCCAGACTTGCAGAACGTCGCGATCGTGACGAGGGGCGGAAAGAAGACTGGAGAGGATGCCCACGAGAAGGAGCCAGCACGAGTGGTTCGGCCGGCATCCCCGAAGAAGTTGATCAGGCCCGAAGTCCAGAAGAAGTATTTCCAGGAGGCAGTTGAGGCGTTCGCCCAGTTGCGGAATGAGGGAGGTTTGGAGGAGCCCATGCTGCCGGAATCTGGGGCGCAGAATGTCGCAGGTACTGTGGTCGAGGATTGGCTCCGGCTATTCCTCAGGATTGTTGACAACATTGCGCTGCGACAGCAGCTCAAGCATGCTTTGGAAGGAGCACTGCAGGGGCGCACAGAACTTAGAGATCCGGCGGACGCTGGCCCTCAATACGTGCAGCGCGTGAAGCGGAACAAGCAACGAACAAGCAAAGAATTCCGGCTTAACACACAAGTCGCGGGATTCCAAATCAGCGACACCATGTTGGACTTGGGGTCCGACGTCAACATTCTGCCACGGAAGACATGGGAGGCTCTTAGAAGGCCACGGCTAGCCTACTCACCAATCCAACTCAGGATGGCGAACCAGTACTGCATTCTGCCAATCGGCCGGCTCGAGGGTGTCGAGGTCGACGTTGCGGGGGTGAAGACATACGCCGATTTTGAGGTTATTGATATCATGGGCGACAAGGATCCTTATCCCGCCTTACTCGGCATTGATTGGGCTTTTGAGAACTACGCCATCATCGACCTTAAAAAGGAGTTGATGATCTTTGAGGATGGGGAGGTACGGGTCATCCAGCCCCTCGACCCGTATCAAGGCCCGCGATATATGGAAACAGTGGACAATCGGGAGGATGCTCAGATGATGGACCACCTATATCAGATGACCGCAGGAAAGCGGGACGATTATATTAACCCGACCGCGACTGGCTCTGTCAGTTGGCGGAGTGTGCAGAGCTTGGAGCTCGGATCCGAACTCGCTTGGGAAGACTGGCAGCAAGGGGGGTATGAGACCACCACGCGAAGATGTGCCTCCATTGCCCAAGTCCGATGGGTAGGGACTGAGATCCGTGGATATCCCACCTTGTCGAACATGCGGGCAGTCAATACTTCTATTACCAAGGTGGAAGACATGGTCCCAGCTGAAAGCCGGATGCCACTTTTGGATGTGGCCTTGCAATCCACGTCGGCCCGATGGTGGAAAAATCACCGCAACACTCTGTTGCGATGGGAGTGCGTGGCGGATGCTCTACGGGCACACTTTAAAGAGGACGAAGGACCTTGCAGTACGCTTAAGTATCATGGAACTTCCGACCCGCGACTCCATGTGTGGGCCTGCGATGAACAGTGGCGTAGCACCCGGTACCCTGAGGAGCTGTGGGTCCACAGGTTTATCCACTCCCTGGGTACAATTCCCCAGGCCTGGTACCTGGAGGAAGAGCGGAAACGGGGAACCCCTCTTGGCAGGCAGTTACGGACAAGTTCATTCGGTGCTTCTTGTTCGAAGGGGAGATGGCGCAGGAGTCTCAGGCCCTACAGGCAATCAAGGAGGTCTTGTTTTTCCACAATCTCGAGCCTGACGGGGGCCCGGTTGTGTCACGACCTGAGGTCAGGCGCAAGTTGGTTTGCCACCGGATTGAAGGTGATCCGGATAACGATAGTCTGGAGGACCTCAGGCATCTCTACTTTGACGAAAGGGAAGGCGAGCGGAGCATCAGTGAAGAGCCGACGACTGAAGGAGTCCATTTACAGCCACTAAAGACAAAGAAGCTGAACATTGGAACGGACGAGAAACCCAAGCTCGCAACGGTGGGAGATTACTGGGACGAGGAAACAACAAAAGAAATTTTCAGCCTCCTTCGGGAATACGAAGATTTGTTCCCATCCTCGGTTGCGGACCTGAAGGGGATCAAGGGGGACCTGGGCGAAATGCGCATCGCGTTGAAATCGGGGGCCAGGCCGGTGAAGCACCGACCCTACCGGTTGAACCCATGTATCAAAGAAAAGGTCAAGATGGAGATTGACAAGATGCTGGCTACAGGTCTTATCTTTCTAGTAGAAGAAGCAGAGTGGGTGAGTCCCATTGTCATCCAGAATAAGAAGGACAAAGCGGAGATCCATGTCTGTGTAGACTACCGGAGCCTGAACAATGCCTGCATCCACGACCCGTTTCCCACTCCTTTCAGCGATGAAGTTCTAGATCATGTTGCGGGAAACGAAGCTTATTCCTTCACTGATGGGTTTTCGGTGTATCATCAGGTGCGCATCACCAAGGAAGACAAAGCAAAGATGACATTCACCACTGATTGGGGATCATTCGCATACAACATTATGCCGTTTGATCTGAAGAACGCACCGGCTGTGTTTTCACGGATTGTCATTGCTGCTTTCCGGGAGTACATTCACAAGTTCCTGGAGGTCTACATGGACGACTGGACCGTCTACAGCCTGTTGAAGAAACACGCCTCCCTGTTGCGTATTATGTTTGACCGGTGTCGTCAGCTGCAGATTTCCTTGAACTTGAAGAAATGTATTTTTGCAGTTCCATTCGGCACACTCTTAGGCCACGTGGTGTGCAAGCAAGGGGTCTGTGTCGATCCCGCCAAGGTCGCGGTCATCGTCCACATGGAGGCCCCCGAGACCGTGAAGCAGTTGCTGGCACTGCTCGGGCACACAGGATATTACAGGCGGTTCATTCGCAACTACGTAAAGATTACGGCCCCTCTGGAGAAATTGTTGCAGAAGTCAGAGGTGTTCCAGTGGACAACGGAGTGTAGGAAGGCACTTGACACCTTGAAGGAGAAGTTGGCAACGGCACCCATACTTGTTCATCCCGACTGGGATAAGCAATTCCATGTGCATATTGATGCGTCCGGTATTGCACTTGGAGCTGTCCTGGCGCAACCCGGGGAGACGATAGTTGACCACCCCGTATACTTCGCCAACCGCCAGTTGTCGAATGCGGAGAATAATTACACCACGACTGAGCGGGAGGCGTTGGCGATGGTGTACTCTCTCCAGAAGTTCCGCCACTATCTTCTGGGCGGCAAATTCACATTCTTCACGAACCATTATGCATTGAAGTATCTGGTGAATAAGCCTGTGTTGGAAGGAAGGATCTGTCGTTGGCTTCTACTTTTCCAGGAATTCACGTTTGAGGTGATTGTCAAGCCCAGCAGGTTGAATTTTGGTCCCGATCATTTATCCAGGTTGGAGACAGGAGAGAATGACGGCTCATTGGACAATCAACTGCCGGATGCCGACCTCTTCCGGGTCGAAGCAGTACCAGATTACCTGGCTGACATTGCCACTTATCTGAGCACGAAACAATGCCCTCAGGATTACACCCCACTCCAGAAACGCCACCTGGTTGTCCGGGCGGCCGACTACCAATTGATCGCGGGGCAGCTATACAAATTGGGCCTTGATGAGGTGTTGCGCAGATGCGTTCTTGACCATGAACGGGAAGCGGTGATGTGGGAATGTCACAGTGGTGTTGCGGGAGGGCATGTGGGTGCGAAACCCACCGCAAGGAAGGTGCTCCAAGCCGGCCTGTGGTGGCCGACGGTACATGCTGACTGTAAGGCCTATGTGAAGCGCTGTGATGTTTGCCAGCGGACGGGAAGGCCTTCGCACCGGGATGAGCTTCCACTACACCCAGTGCATGTGTTGCGGCCATTCAAAAAGTGGGTTGTCGATTTCGTAGGAACCATCGCCCCGGTTGCCAGACACTCCAAGGCCCGGTACATCATTACCGCCACGGATTACCTCACCCGGTGGGCTGAGGCAGCAGCGATACGCGACTGCTCGGCAGAGACCGCTGCCCGGTTCATCTTTAAACACATCATCAACCGGTTTGGCTGCCCACGGAGCTTGACCAGCGATCAAGGTACGCATTTCATTAATGCCACGGTCAAGTCACTACTGGACACATTTATGATTCAGCATCATAAAAGCAGCCCATACCACCCGCAGGCCAATGGTACTGTGAAAGAATTCAACAAGATTCTCGAAAAGGGCTTGACTAAAATTTGCAATGCTCAGCGCGATGATTGGGACGAGCGTCTCCCAGCGGCATTGTGGGCCTACCGGACCACGGTGAAACGTTTGACCAACCAGACACCATTCCATTTGGTGTATGGCTGGGAAGCTGTGATTCCCGCCGAGTTCACTATAGCCAGTCTTTTGATCGCAACGTCTCTTCAGTTCTCAGAAGAGGAGTCACTTCGGGAACGCCTCCAAGAGCTACAGGAGCTGGATGAGGCTCGATTCCTAGCGGAATTCCACCAGAAGGTTCAGAAGGCCAGGAAGAAAGCGTGGCACGACCGCCACATCAAAACCAAAGCCTTCCAAGTTGGCGGCAAAGTTCTCTTATATGATAGCCGGTTCCAGAAGTTTCCAGGCAAGCTCCAGATGCACTGGTTGGGGCCCTACTTTGTCATAAAGATCCGCGACTCAGGAGCCGTTCGGTTGGCACAGCTGGACAGCACAGTCCTCCCTGGGTGGGTGAATGGCGCACGCCTGAACCCTTACCAGGAGTAGGTCCCTTTCACTTCTCATCAATAACTCTCGCAATCGAGAGAACCCGTAGAGTAGCTTAGTCGAATAACTCTCCCGCAACCGGGATGAGCGTAGGGAGTCTTTTCCGTTCATAGGCAGTCTTTCAAATAACCGGTCAGTTGCGGGTACCGCACCGCAACCGACTGTGGTCGAGGCGGACCAGTCCAGCATGTCACAGCGCCAGTCCAGCATGTCGTTCGTGTAGGATCCATCCCCGTGTCAGTGTCAGTCCAGGTCATTTCCGTCATTCCTTTTGTCAGTCCGTAGGATCGCTCAGATTTGCATCATAAATTACCATAAGTAGACTGTAATCGTACCATAATCATTTTCCATCACCCGCAGTTCCCTCAGCCGTCGCGTCCGCCCATCTCCCCATGACGCCGTCAGCAACTGTCAGATTACACACAGGCATGCGATTGATCGCACGATTATCGCAGGCAAGAAGGATAGCAAGAATTAATTGTCGTTATGGAGTCTCATCAACTCCGCTTGTGCCAGTGGATGACATAAATTGCATGGAGGCCAATAGCACGAGAATGACGGACCATTTCAATTTGGAAATTGCAGCGACTCCGGAGCAGTTGAAGCCTCAAAGCGCACCGCACCCAGAAGGAAACTCTAGAAGAATTCTCCAAGTTTACCAGCGCCGTGCCAAGATGCCGAGGGCTCTCTTATCCGTTCCTGAACCAGTGCTGGACAGCCGAATCCACCGAACAGAGTCGTTGGTTGGCAAGTATGATAGTGCAGCGTTGATGGACGCCAACCTGTCCGACCCAGCCGAATTCCCCCACCTCCATTGGCAGACATACATGGAGCATCACTACATGCCAAGCAGTAGCTCCAACAGCCGAATGCGACAAGAATACAGGGGCCTACAGCAATCGTCCTTGATGAATTTAAGGACTCTTCCTGTTTTGGAACTACAGGACCGGCCCTGCAATGCACCCAGTTCCTCCTCAGTCGAATACAGAACGGGTCCCTGTGGCTCAATGAGGAAATCCCCATTCATGCCGAGGACATTCATCAACTTACAGGGCTGTCGCAGAACGGCGCAGATGTCTCCGCTGCCGGCCAGACATCTTCCAAGCGCGCCCGAAAGTCGGGTGACACGGACCTGTACACCAAGTATGGCACCCGCTGGGGGGGGGAAAGGTGCCAAAATTGATTTCATTAATAAGCCAGAGATTCGGTTCGCTTGCTATCTCATTGCTAGCAAGACGATGCGGCACTATACTAAGGGAGAGTGCACCCTGGATACAATCTCCATTGCAGAGCACTATATCCAGGGCACCAGGCTGAATTGGTGTTCTTTCGTGCTAAAAGAACTTTTCGCGGCCTGTGAAGAGAACTATAAGCGCACCACCAGTTTCATTTTGATTGTAGCTTTCGCCATGTGGAAATGGCACATTCCTCCTGTTCGGATACCGGCGGAGACTACCGCGAGCCAGCCTCTCGCGATGAAGTTCACCCCGTGGCAGCTGTCCTCTGACCCCAGCACCAAACAGGTGAATGCGGAAGCGTTTTGGGCATGGTACGGGTTAATGAGAGATGTGGTGGCTAACCAGCAACGGGTGCCCCGGCACCTATTGGATGAGTATAGTGAGCAGGTATGGTTCGGGGTAAGCCACAGGCACACTTACCTCCGCCCAACTTGCGTGCCGGAAGCCACCTTCCACATGGCGCCCCTCAGATTCCAGTTGAATGATGATACCTTTCACCGCGAGGTCTCTGCGTGGCCAGGGGTCACAAAGCACATCCGCGACGGGATCCCCCGATATAACTTTGAGCGGATGTTGCTAGCGCAGCGGCCTGCCAAGATAGGCGCAGCGGGGTCCTCACAGGTCGCGGCGGGACCTTCTCCGGATGCAACCGGGATCGTACAGGAACTACCCGCATCACTGGTCCCTATCGTACAACACTTTAATGCCCAGGTACGAAATCTTAACGTGATAACCCAAGTTATTTCAAGTGGTGCCCCTTTGTTTCCCTCATTTTCTGAATTCCAGCTCGGTCGGTCCCTTGCTCCCTCCCATACCGCCCCTCTCACTTCTCCCATCCCCACCAGATTATTCACCTCTACCAGCCCTATCATCACCCCGATGGGTGAAACGGGCCCGGGACCTGATCCATCAGACCCCCCTCCATCCAAGAGGGCCCGCACGGCTGTCACAGATCCAGTGGTGGACCTTACTTACGATGATCCACCATCCACTCCACTCACAGGGACGTTGATTCCGGAGGAACCCCTGATCAATCTGTCAGAGTTCCTCAACATTCACCTCCCCCATACCTCTTTCACCCCGTCCACCGCTCCCTCCACCGGCCGTCCACCTACCACCTCCTCCGCTCCCTCCAACTCATCAGCCACTGTATCAGATCCTCTCATCCGGGAACTTTTCGGAGGAGACCACGGGGTGGAATTCACCTCCAGTACTGAAGCCGTAGTACCGCCAGTTGACCCCGTGGCCACACCCCAGGATCCTGTCTCCACTATATCTACCCGGCTGGCCACTGTTGGGGCTGATTCGGCTGACCCTCCCCCAGACCAGACCACTCAGCAAGACCGGTCGGAGTCCGATATGGCCACCTCAATGCAGCAGCAGACACCGGTCCCTCCTCCTGAGACCTCCAACCGATCAGTGGCCAGTGGCCAACCTTCGCAGGAATGGATGCCGAAGCAGGGCGCTTCCGGCACGGCCAATGTAGAAACATGGGGTACAAGGCAGCTGTACCTACTCATTCAGCGGGCGGCCCTAAAGTCCGAACAGATTCATTCAGAGCTGCAGCAACGGTGCACTGAGCAGCACCACCAAATCACAGCACTTACTGAACAGCGCGATTAGCTGACCAGGGAGAAGACCTACCTACAGGAGCAGGTCACCATTACTGCTCAGGTGTTCTCCGGCCTATGGCCCGCTGCAAGGGCTCATCATGCCCCACTTCCTGACAATGTAGCGGAGGAAAGTGTAGCAGTCCAGGCTTACCACCTTCGGATTGCTTTCACTGGTCTATGCAGGGAGAATCAGGAACTCCAATCGGCGTTAGCCGCACGGCCTACCCTTCCCGATCCACAGATTTTCTACTCAGAACAGGTGGCTGCCAAGCAGACTCAGGCAGCTTGTATGCAGGCGACTCTTCATTCCACTGCGGGCGAGGCTTACGCCCTCCTGCGAATTCTGCAGGAGTGCTCACTCGCCCTCACTGTCAAAACGCAGCCTATCTCTGCCCAGCTACAACAAATTTCTTGTGAAATTCAAGAGACCGTGGACCCAGCACGGTTAGATCAGCTCTATGCCCAGGCGGACGAGCTCAAAATTCAAATGCAACAGACTGAGGCCGACTCAGCAGCGGCCAAATAGGTCATTCGGGAAATTCACCTACCCATTCGAGCCAGTGCCGAATCCATACAACAGCTGGATGCCAAGGCCGAGACCCAGCTTTCCACGATGTTCGGGGCTGTCCTGACGACTATAGAGGAGGCCACCGCCACCAGGATCTCTAAAGAAGAAGACTTGCTCATGCAGGAATGGCAGCAAGCGGTGTCGGACTTCACCGAGCTTAAAGATACAGCGCTCCGCAAGGTCCCGGAGTTGGGGCCCTTATTTGAACAACCGCTTGGCGGAGCACAGCAGGAAAGGGCGCGGGACGAAGGCACAGCAGAACAGGGCACGGGAGCCAGCGGGGCAATGGAAGTGGAAACTGTTATTTGTGATTGACTTGGGGACGAGTCAAGGAATTGTGGTCGGGGCCTGTTGGGGCCCTTGCTTTTTATTATTTTTGAAATATTGGTTAGAACATTTTGAATTTTGACCTTTTGAGTTGCGACATGAAGACACATGGCATTCGTGACTGTGTCGCAACTACCAGGAGTCGCGGAGCTATCAAGGTGGCGCGGAAGCATGCGATAGCTGGAGATAGAACATGCACGAGTACAGATGAAGAAAACACACAGCAGAAGACAGAAAGCGGAACACGCAGATAACATGAGAGAAGCTGGGAGAAGCTGAAGAAAAGACACAGAGGAACTGATAGTTGCGAGAGCGGGTGAATAAATAACAGTCACCCGACTGGAAGAACAGAGGCTGAAGAGGTTGCGAGGCTCATAACAGGGAAAGATGCACAAAGCGACTGTGGAAGAATCATGCATGACCTTCCTAGGGTTCCTCATCTTCTCTATTCTACCTTTCTGTTCTGAAATCTATCTGTATCAGATTTGTAAGCTATCATTGAGAATTCCATGTAATCATGTGTTTGGCCAAGAGATTAATACAATGGAAGGTTGTTGTCTCAATAAGATGTTTATGTGCATGTAATGTGTTTATGCTGGTTTAAAATTTTATTTACAAATGTCTGAATGCTTATTAAGTGATCTTGCGTATATAACTCTGTATATGTAATCGATGCACTGTCCTTCATGAGTTGCGAATTTGTTCCTTGCCATTGATCTCATCCCCTTCTGCATGTGGTTGCAGCACGCCTCGGGTGAGACTCACTGCTCTCCGGAGCAGGGTGAAAATGCCGGCGTGTTCCTAGACTACATCGGACCCCTTTGTTGGCCACAACTCTTGAACCTGGGTCTTGTCCGCGAGACCTGACTTCTCGCCAACAGTACTCTTCATGCTTATTTATGTTTATCTCTTGATTGTTTATGCTTATATGTTGAACATTCTCAGATCTAGAAGAAGAATTTGTTACCGGAGGGGAGCTTGGGCTACCACCATTCATTCATTAGGCTGTCATTCTAGAATCTTTTCCATTGAAATACTACCCAGAATATCGTCAACAAAGAGCATATAAACAGGGAGCACATCTCAGGGAGCACATCTCTTAGAATCTCATGGGGGATCTATACCTTTACAACCCCATATCTAGCAAATAGGATACCCATCCATGTAAGGGATATCATCTCGACCCTAGTGTAATGTCAAGGAGCTCACTCTCAACCTGGCATCACATAGGGTCATCCCAAACCATCCTATTACCTACTGATCTTTCCGTCGATAACCCTGAATAGTCATGTGGTAGAACATCTGCATCATAATCCAACTTGGGTGAGATACCCAACTTACCAAGAGGTAAGGATCACACACCTCCAAGCCTCCTCAACCCATTAGACAACTGGGAAGGGTAAATCCCAACAAACCCTGTGGGTATGATGCCAACTGGGGTATACTTTGCATAAACCAACCTACGGAGGAAATACTCAACTTGTCAAAATATACAAGGATTACACACATCCCACATGTAACAAATAAGGGATGAAATTCTTTGACCCTATTGTCTATATTTTCCTCAACCCCAGGAGCCCTCAATCTCAATTCCTCATTCTGGGAGCTCAAAAAGAGAGGAATATTTGGCTCAATGTCCTCGATCAACGCTACTCTCATCTAGTATCTGTTGATTCCTATACCTATAGGACATCAAATCAAGTTTCATGTTAGAACATACATCATCATGTAAATCGTAGCAAGATACAAATAACAACAAGATACCATAACCATCCTCCCTCTCATGGAGGTGTCAAACATGCATGGACACTATAATCATCCTCCCTCTCACAGAGGTGTCAATCACAAGCCTCAACTTGTATCGGCCAAATATGTTGTCTCAAATGAATGAAGAACACATAGTCCCAACTATTAGTATTTTAGATTCTTTGTCATCATCATGTATCCATGTCTTATCTAGATCATACTCGATCAACTCTCTAAGGAGCTTCTACATCATGCCTCACAGCTATCCTAGATAGCGGCATTGTACCTGACCTTGGTCGTGCTATGGACCTATCGTCCAAAGTGTCATGGAAGATCTCATACTAAGGCAACATCCAAATGTTCATCAATCCAAAACATCATTAGTTCATTCATGCAGATACATATCATGGGAAAAATATCTCAACCAAATAAAAGATGTTTGGTGGCAATTCTAAGTGAAGCAACTAAATCATGAATCAATCATGTTCTATACACATAATATACGGATGAATGTTCAACATAGAACAGCAATACTTCAACCAACTACTAGATGACATATCATGTTCAATCAACATTTGAACTTTAAATCAGAGTGTCGAGGGATTTACATTATACTAAGACATTTCAACAATCTTGCTATATGGAATTTCTTTCCCAAATTCCAAAGATCAATTTATCATGCCATGATACATCATTACGATATTCAAAATTCATCTCCTTCTTACTTATATTTTCATAGGCTCATCACCTGTCAATGATAGACTATCAGTATGTATAATTAAATCCATAATCAATATCAAGATCATACCTTGGAACTCACTATCCTGACTTAGTCACATATAAAATAATATAAATCAAGGAATTTTCATCACACAGCACTCTCTCTGAGAATAAGGCCTCATCATGCCGACATATCCAGCCTTACTCAAATCATTGTTGAGTCAACAAAGTCGGTTACAATTATTATCAAAGACATTGATTTCATAGTTATCAATTCTTTCAACTAGAGACAGGTAGCACACATATCAAGTCTTGACTTCATTTCATGTCAAGCTCTTCAATTTTTTAATTTAACATGTCATTATAAGCCATTTCCATCATTAGATGTAAGTGCATACACATCACGGTGAAATCATGCATGTTCATACTAAGTCACAACAACCATTGTAATAGGAACAAGGAGGCCAATACAGAACCATACATCATTATACTCACATACAACATTGAAGGTTAGTATGTCTACATAACATAGTCATCTAGAAAAATCAACCATCACCAGATAAAATCATGTCAAATCCAAATGTGCAATCACGATAAGATTGTTAAAAAATTATATATTACGGAGCAATGCAACACATAAAATATACGGAAAATACAAGCACACAAATCACATAAAACCAGAGAGACACAGATATACGTGGTTCACCCAGTTTGGGCTACGTCCACCCCAAACAGCTAGTCCTTCCTTTCTATTATCCAGCAAAATGAAGAGACAAAACCTACAGCAGATCCGCTGTAATATCCTTTGTTCTCTCTCACTGTCTCCCTATCTATTTCCCGCTCAGAGAATACACATGTAATACACAGCCGCAATACAATACCCTCATACAAAGAGAGGGTTTTCCTTCTAGGGAAAAAAACCCTAAAATAAACATAACTTCTACTGTCAGATCATCCGCCTAATGAACGGCCTAGATTGACTAGAAATTACTATACTTTTACAAGGCGATTTTACATCTGTTTTTAGCTTCGGGGGCACTACCCCCGAAACCCCCCGCCAGGGGGGGAGGGGGGGGGGGGCTCCATAATGTCATTGTTGCCCCCCCTGGACCCCCCACAACAGTGATTAATTACGGGCGGCATTGCCGCCTCATTTAAGGTACAAGGTTCCAATGTTGTGATACAAAGTAAACAAGATAATCAGGCTCCACACCCAACAATATCCCACTTGGAGACTGATTGTAGCAACTCCACCGCTAATTCATTTGCTGGAAAATGACTCCTCTTTGGACCTGGTTGTTTCTCATCTTCATTGTCATCCTTGAAGACCAATTGAAACTGAGCACATTCTCAGTTTCTCCCTGGTTACAACTTTTGTTAGCATATATGCAGGATTTTGGCAAGTGTGTATCTTTTCCAGCTTCAACTCTCCATCTTCCAATACTGACCGTATGAAATGGTACTTGAGATGTATGTGTTTAGTCCTGGAATGAAATGTTGAGTTCTTTGCAAGATGAATGGAACTTTGGCTATCATTGTATAACGTGCCCATATCATGCTTCTTACCCAATTCACCCATAAGCCTTTGTAACCAAATCATTTCTTTACTAGCCTCTGTAGCAGCAACATACTCTGCTTCTGTTGTTGAAAGTGAAACAACACTTTGGATTTTTGAAACCCAACTGACAGTTGTTCCACCTACATTAAATACATATCCTGTAGTGCTCCTCCTGTTATCTCTGTCACCTGCCATATCTACATCAACATATCCTTGTAGAGCAATGTTTGAACCACCAAAGCATAATGCTTGATTTGTGGTACCTCTCAAATATCTGAGAATCCATTTTACTGCCATCCAATGTTCTT
The DNA here is from genome assembly GCA_034641835.2 of Pinus albicaulis. Classification (NCBI taxonomy): domain Eukaryota; kingdom Viridiplantae; phylum Streptophyta; class Pinopsida; order Pinales; family Pinaceae; genus Pinus; species Pinus albicaulis. The sequence goes on from CM076574.1 coordinate 404,770,030, forward strand.
TTCCTGGATTATTCATGTACCTTCTTACAACTCCCACTGCATGTGCAATATCAAGCCTTGTGCATACCATTGCATACATTAAGCTTCCAACTGCAGATGCATATGGAACTTTAGACATATAATCCATGTCTTCTTGGGTCTTTGGGCACATCTCCTTACTAAGTTTGAAATGGCTAGCAAAAGGTGTACTAACTGGTTTTGCATTGTGCATATTAAATCTTTTCAACACCTTTTGTATGTACTCATTCTGAGACAGTGTTAATTTTTTATTTTTCCTATCTCTGGTTATTCTCATACCAAGGATCTGTTTTGCAGCTCCCAAATCCTTCATTGCAAATGAATTTGCCAATTTTTGTTTGAGCACATTTATTGCCTGCATGTTAGACCCTGCAACAAGCATGTCATCTACATACAATAACAATATAATATAGTTGCCATCATTTTTCTTTTTCAAATAAACACAAAAATCAGAGTGACATCTAGTATGACCTTGTTCAAACATAAACTTGTCAAATTTTAGATACGACTGCCTTGGAGCCTGTTTTAAGCCATACAAGCTCTTCTTTAACCTTCACACCAATTTTTCTTTCCCTTTGACCTCATATCCTTCTGGTTGCTGCATGTATATCTCTTCCTCCAAATCTCCATGGAAAAATGTTGTCTTTACATCTAACTGTTCAAGATGTAAATCTTCCGCTGCTACAAGACTTAAAATAGTTCTGATTGAAGTCATCTTAACAACAGGAGAAAATATTTCATCAAAATCAATACATTTCTTCTGTGCAAACCCCTTCACCACAAATCTGGCTTCGTACCTCTGTTTTCCTCCATATTCTTCCTTCAACCTGTAAACCTATTTATTCTGCAATGTAGTTTTACCTGCAGGCAACCTGACTAAGTCCCAAGTCTGTTTATGCATTAAGGAGTCCATATCTTCTTCCATGGCTAGCTCCCACTTCTTCCTGCTTTCAACCTGCATTGCTTCTTCATACAATTTGGGTTCACCAGAATCAGTCAACAATAAATAATATAATGAAGGAGAGTATCGTTCAGGGGGTCTAATTATCCTGGTAGATCTTCTAACACCACTTTCAGGTGTTTGAGGTGCCTGTTGCTGTTGTGGTGGTTGTTGCTATTGTGGTTGTTGATTATTATTATTTTCAGGCACCTTTACTTTTTCAGTTATCTCATCAAGAATCATGTATTCCTTGCTTTCTTTTTCTTGTTTCTTTTCCTGCAACTGATTATTATACAAGACCTTTTCATTGAATATTACATCTCTGCTCCTAATGATTTTGTGATTTTCATAATCATATAAGAGATAACCAAAATCATTAACACCATATCTAATGAAGGTACATTTCTTTGATTTTGCCTCAAGCTTTGTTCTATTTTCTTTATTAATATGGACAAAGGCCTCACAACCAAAAGGCTTTAAAAAAGAGTAGTTTACCTTTTTACCTGTCCATGCTTCCTTTGGAATACCACCATCCAAGGACCTTGAAGGCCCTATGTTTATTAGATAAACAGTATTATCTACAGCATATGCCCAAAATTGTAAAGGTAATCCTGCATGCAATCTCATGCACCTTTCACGCTCCATGATTGTTCTATTCATCCTTTCTGACACACCATTTTCTTGTGGTGTTCTTGGAACTGTCTTCTCTCTGCGAATTCCATGCTCTGAACCATACCTATCAAACTCTTTACTGCAATATTCACCTTCATTGTCTGATCTGAGACACTTCAACTTCTTTCATGCCTCAATCTCAACCAAAGCTTTCCATTTCTTGAAAGTATCAAATACATCAGATTTATTTTGAATACAATAAATCCAATTTTTTCTAGTTGCATCATCAATAAACGTAACATAATAGCGAGGGCCACTGAGAGATGATACCTGAGTAGGTCCCCATACATATGTATGCACAAGCTCCAATTTTTTGCTCTTCTTTTCTTTCCCAACTCTGAGAAATCTGACTCTCTTTTGTTTTCCATAAATGCAATTTTCACAGAAATCCAAATCAGCATTCTTCAAACCTGGCAACAAATTTCTTGAGTGAAGAATCTTCATCCCCTTCTCACTCATGTGTCCTAGCCTATGATGCCATAATGATGCATCTTCTCCTTTTGAAGTTAAAGCATTAACAGAGTTATAAATACCATTGCATAAATACAATGTACCAACCTTTTCGCCTTTTGCTATTACCGGGGCTCCTTTGGTGACCTTCCAAGCTTTATCTGTGAAAGTTGTCACACAACCTTCACCGCCTAACTGCCCTGTTGAAATCAGATTTTTCTTTAGATCTGTAACATGCCTTATCTCCTTTAATAGCCATTGGTTTCCATTCTGCTGTTTTACAAGAACCTTACCCATTCCAACAATTTTACAGGGTTTATCATCACCCAAACGAACTTGTCCAAAATCTCCTTGAACATAGTCATGAAAATATTTCTTATCAGGTGTGGCATGGAATGAGGCCCCTGAATCTACTACCCAGGATTTAGTAACATTTTCGAAAGATAGAATCAAAGCATCTTGTAACACATCACCTGTCACAATTTCTTCATGATTGTTTTCTTGTTGCACGTCTCCTTCTTTTCCCTTCCGAGATCTGCAGTCTTTCTTTAGGGGTCCCTCCTTTCCGCATTTCCAGCACACTATCCCCGATCTGGACTTGGATCTGTCTTTTCTTGATTTACTGCAATATCCTGAGCTCTTTCCTATTTCCATTCTCCTTCCCCTAGACTCTGCACTCAAAGCATTACCCGATGTCTCACCGAAGCTTTTCCTTCGCATTTCCTCGCTAAAGATAGCACCGACAACATCATCAAAATTTAAAGTACTAGATCCAGAGACAGAGTTACTAATGGCCATTACTAAACCATTCCAACTCTCTGGAAATGAGCACAAGAATAACAGAGCTCTAACTTCATCATCAAAGTTTACCCCTACAGAACTTAACTGACTGGTAGCTGTATTAAAATCATTTAAATGGTCTGCAACAGATCCACCTTCCGACATCTTCATATTAAATAATCGTTTCATAAGAAATACCTTGTTTGAGGCCGAGGGTTTTTCATATAGTTTCGCCAACGTCTACATCAAACCCTCTGTTTTTTTTTCCTTTGAAATATTAAAGGCGACCGACGTCGCAAGGCACAACCGTACTGTTTCGAGTGCCTTTCTATCGAGAATGTTCTATTCCGTGTCTGTCATGGCCGTCGGCTTCTTTGTTTTTCTTCTCAATGGTAGGTATAGATCTTTCTGATACAGATAATATTCCATCTGCATCTTCCACAGCGGGAAGTTTTGGCCATTAAATTTCTCGACCCTAAACTTACCATCTTCCGCCATTGCTCCCACTCGAACCAGGAACCCTTCTTTCCTGCGATTTTATCAGCCAAATATACCTTTGGCTCTGATACCAGTTGTTAAACAATTATATATTACGGAGCAATGCAGCACATAAAATATGTGGAAAATACAAGCACACAAATCACATAAAACTAGAGAGACACAGATATACATGGTTCACACAGTTTGGGCTATGTCCACCCCGAACAGCCAGTCCTTCCTTTCTATTATCCAGCAAAATGAAGAGACAAACCCTACAGCAGATCCACTGTAATATCCTATGTTCTCTCTCACAGTCTCCCTATCTATTTCCTGCTCAGAGAATACACATGTAATACACAGTCATAATACAATACCCTCATACAAAGAGAGGGGTTGCCTTCTAAGGCAAAAAACCCTAAACTAAACATAACTTCTACCGTCAGATCATCTGCCTAATGAACGGCCCAGATTGACTAGAAATTACTATACTTTTACAAGGTGATTTTACATCTGTTTTTAGCTTCAGGGGCATTGTCCCCGAAACCCCCCGCCAGGGGGAGGCTCCATAAAGTCGTTGTCGCCCCCCCTGGACCCCCCATGGCAGCGATTAATTACGGGCGGCGTTGCTGCCTCACTTAAGGTACAGGGGTCCAATGCTGTGATACAAAGTAAACAAGATAATCAGGCTCCACACCCAACAAAGATCTATAAATCGAGACATGTATCAATCAATAAGCATCATGTCAAAAGTACCAAACACAATTTCTCAATATCAATCAGCCAAGACATGATGCACAGTCCTCAAACACAATGACATAACCATATGAATGTCTCGGCCAACTGCACACACAAGTTCGGTTCAAACATATGAACTTTCCCAGCTGACAAATCTTACTGGAATCTGCAATACATCTGTATAACTGACATATTCTAAGTAACCATCTGATTTCATGCTTAATTCCAGCAATTCCAAAAATCAGTTCTCAACGACAAGACAAATCAAAGATCCATGGATTCAGAGTATAGACTAAATTCATTATACATAAATTCAATTTTGTGTCTCTCAGGCATAGTTTACATCTATGAGCCTTCTGTTGGATCTGTTTACTAGGTAAACTAACACAAGTATTTTATTATCAATCCAGGTTTGTAGAACTTAGAAGCATCTCCAAAATATATGGATTTCAACTACAGTCAATTTTAGAAAATGAATTATTGAATTTAAAGGAAATGCATATTAAAAATATAAAACTTAACTAAATAATTTCTAATTCAATTATGTAATAAGCAGAAGAAGAAGCTCCTAACTTAGGAGAACTTGTTTAACCTTCTCTATAATACTACTTCATGAACATAAACCAAAACCACTAATGAACAATAGCTCAATGTGCATAAAAGAATAATAGAAGAGGATCCTTACTAAGGAGGTGCTTGTTGTCCTTCATTATAAATTATTTCATCATTAATTCCATTGTTAGAAAACTGGAAATTTAGAAAATCACTCAAAAGCAAGAAAGACGAATTCTAGTTTCTAGTCCCTGATAAGATAGAAGGAGAGTTTAAATTAAACATTGGTTTGACCCTTCATATGCAGATTAGGATTCATCAACAATCATAACACATCATCATACATCTAATTAACTAATTAAACATGAAACAAAACTAGTTCAAGAAATTGCAACTAAGTTAACCAGAAAGTGCACTTAGCTCGGTGTGGGGGGCCTCCACCCTTGCCTCACACACTGAAAGTACTTCTCAGCTACTGAAACTCATTCAAGGATTCACCATATAGAACAACAGAAAATAATATATATTTGGTTCTTCAATTAGCTCTCCAAAGTTCAGAAATATCAAAGTGAAATTATACAAATTCTACATATTCATGCCTTCAATGTCTTTGGCTTAAATAGAGAAATATGAAACAAACTTAACTAAAATGTCTCTAACAGCCATGTCTATCCTTATCCTATATATTCTGGTTGAGCTCATCCATCTAATCTCTCAAAATCTAGAAAATACCATAAAATGCTAAATTTGGCCTATTTCCTAGGAATTTCCAGATTAACAGGTCTTGTTTGACCGGCTTTGACCGGGCCTGTTTAAGCTCAGTTTGACCGAACCAATAGGTGCACGTCCATTCTTAGTTCCCAATATTTCTAGAAATGTGCTCAGCTCGAGCCCAGGTGTCCTGCAAGTATGACATCAATGAAGCCATTACGAGAATTTTTAGTCCTATCCAAAAATGCACTTATTCAATTTTTGTAAAAACATCTAAAAATTGCAAAACTTAATGCATATACCTGGATATGCATAACTTGGTCAAAATAGAGTGAATATGGATGGTATATGGATTGATAACATGGATATTAAGTGTATTTAATTAAACAAAACTGGATAAAAAATGAGGGCCAACATCTCCCCCTTGCTGATGTACAAGCATGTCTTCATGCTTGCTTCTTTCTCTTGGATCACCAAAGATCTAATGTAGACACTGTACCTGATCCAGATGCCTCCTACTGTGTTGCTTGCAAAATAAAATCTATCCCTTTATACTATTCTCCCTTGTATATTGAAGCCATAACCTTTTGCCTTTCATACTTATATTTCCATGTGTTTTTCTCATTTAGCCACATGTAAGCTTGTTTAGAAAGAAGGGTATTATTTGTCTAATTTTCCAAATTTCTCATTCAGATTTTCATTTATCTTGATCAATTTGGCATTTTTTTTTCCTATATGTCTTGTTCTCTTGCTTCAAATGCCTCTCCAGAATTTTTCTTACCTCCAATTGATCTGTCAATTCTTTTATTTTGCTAAGGTTCAACTCCTTCTCTTCTTCTCTTGTGTCTTTAGCAAACAAAGTGGCTTCTATCACATCATTATCAAAGTATGAATCTCTCTCCAATGTCTTTTCATAGGCTTGTTTTTTCAATCTTTCACTGATTTCATCAACTTGTTTTGCTGTGGGAGGTGGTTCAACAATTTGTACCTCAAGGTGTTTCTCTTTACTACTTGTGTATGTTGGATATTTTCTCCTATGTCTCATGGGAATGGATAGGAAGGATGCTTCTTTTTCAACCATGATAGTATCTTGTTGCTTCTTGGACCTTGTCCTTGGATAAAGAGGTGAGTTCATTATGCCCTTTGTTTCATGAACTGGTTTAAACTTCTCCTCTATGATTTGTTCTTCAAACTGATGTTGAGTTAAAAACTCTTTCCACACTACACCCTTGGTTTTCAATTGATATTCCACAAGGATTTTGATAAGTCCCTGATGGTAGATTTGTGCTTCATTGGGTTTAGTTTCATTCCTCGCATTCTCTATCATTTTAATCATATTTTTAGAGAAGAAGTATGGAAAATTGACTTTCACTTCTCCTTTGATATGCTGGAGAAATTTGATATGATATAGATGCACTACATTGTGCCTAATGTCACATGTGAAAAATCGCTGAATAATTAGGACCAAAT
>CM076574.1:404776937-404904515 GCA_034641835.2 Pinus albicaulis
TTTTGCACTATTTTGGGTGATGACCATAGTCCTGTAAACTAACCTATGAGTCCTCTCTCCGCGAGAGAGATCACAGCTTTCCTTGGCATGGATGGTGGTAACGAAATTTCTAGTATGGTTTCCAGTTTTTTTACAAATTTTGTGGTTGCTGGTATGGTTCGTTGAGGTCCTAGAGAGTTGATTAAAGATGCAAAGGCAGATGTGGAATCATCATGTTGCTGGCCATTTGAGATTGCAGCATTCGATTTTGCAGCTATAGCAGTTGAGGGCGAAGGCGGCCCCGAATCTGGCTCCGGGGTAGCTATGTGAGCTGTGGATCAAGGGCAGCGAGTAGTTGGCAATGGCGGCTAGGGCGTTGCAGAGCAGCGCGATCATCAAAGGAGTTAACCCAACAAGGATTTGAGTATTGAGCCTTTAATTCTTGATCCATTTGTTTAAGAAAATAATTAGGATTAATGTGATGGTTTAAAAATGATTGGAATGATGGTATATGGAATGATGGTTAAATGTAGAAAAGGGGTAATGAATTATGGTATATGGAATGATGGTTAATCTATGAGGTTAAATTTTAGGAAAATGGTAATGAATAGGTGATTATAATGGGTAGGATAATGAAGGTAGTGGTAGGATATAGATAAAATGTAATGGAATGCATATCAAGCACTAAATTAGTCTTAACAACTTCTAGAAAAATTTTAAAAATTTGAAATTTTAAGAGCAAAATTTTTCACTTGATGTACTTGTACTCCCATAAAATACTTGATGTCAATGATATCCTCCGGTCAAATGATGGTTGAAAATGTCTTTATTATCATAACGATGGCTCTTCCAGGATATATTGAAATGTAGAGACTTATTTCTGCTTCATATTTTCATATCTGACATTGATTCAGGATCTTTGAATGTTGATGTTGTTCAGTTCCCTGCTGCAGTTTGTAATTGATGTTTCAGGTCCCTTCTGACATGTACTTCAGGCTTGAATGTTGATGTATTTCAGGTCCCTTCTGCAGTGATATTATAAATAATGTTTCAGGTCTCTTCTGACATGTAATTTTCAACAATGTTTCAAGTTGCTTCTGTCATGTGATATAGGTCCCTTTTGCATAATATTCTCAATGATATCTCAAGTCCCTTCTGCATAATATTTTCAATGTTGTATCAAGTCCCTTCTGCATAATATTTCCAATGATGTATCAGGTACCTTCTGTCATGTAATTCAGGTTCCTTCTGCAATTCAGCTGCTCAAACTATTTGCATAGTTTTATTACAAACTTCCCCCTTGCTGATGTCAAGAATTGTCCTCAAGTCTTGCATGCCTTGGAGGATTGACTCTACAAAATCATACTAAAGTAAAAACAAAACAAAATAAAGAATTCATATTGGCCAAACAAGTTGGGTTTCTGATATGAATTCGAGTTTGTATTGTGCCAGTCTCCTAGATTTTCACAACCAAACTCCTCTTATATATATATATATATATTATTATTATTATTATTATTATTATTATTATTATTATTTATTCTTCTGGAAGCAAGGAAGGCATATTATGTTGTTCCATTATTTCCATATCATTTTATGATGAAATTATTTCCATAAAATCTTCTTTATTGATAGGCTTATTGTAGACTTTAAGCCTATGTCCATTAACTACAGATGAAATTGACGCTTCATCTATTGTTTTTATTCTGACTTTTCCATTGTCGAAGATCTCTTCTATCTCATATGACCCAAGCCAATGAGTTGTAAACTTTGCCTTGAAATATTTAAACTTGGAGTCAAACAATAGTGCCCAGTCTCCCTTTTGAAAAAAATTATTCTTGATGGATTGATCATGCAATTTGTTCTATGTTCTTACACTAATGATGTATGTTCCACTGCCTGTTGTCTCATTTCATCCAGTTCATTTAATTGAATCACTCCTTGTTGTTATGCTTCAGATAATTCCATTCCCAACTTTGTTGCAATTTTATATGTATGCATTTGAAATTCTATGGGTAACAAGACATCCTTACTGTATACCAACTGATATGAACTGAATCCAGTTGTGTTATTCCATGTGATCATGTAGGCCCATAGTGCATCTCTCAACTTCTCCAACCAGTCTTTTCTATTCATCTGCATAGTTTTTGTCATGATATTCTCCAAAACTTTGTTAGTGGACTCCACTTCTCCATTCACTTGTGGATGGTACGGAGTAGATTTTCTGTGTTTGATCTTGTAATTTTCTGTGAGATCCCTTACAAGCTTGGAGGTAAATTGTGCTCCTTGATCTGTAACAATTTTTCGCGAAACTCCATACCTTACAAATATTTCTTCAAATAGAAAAGAAACCACTATTTCTTTTGTTGCTCGTGCCACTGCCTTTGCCTCCACCCATTTGGTAACATAATCTGTACATACCAGGATGTAATTCTTTCCATTTGATGGTAGGTTTATTGGTCCCACAAAGTTTAGAGCCCATTGCTCAAATGTTTCTATGAGTACTTGTGGCTTTAATGGCATTTCATCTGATACCACTAGTCTCCAAATTATTTGGTAGTTGTCACATCTCTTTACATAAGCTTTGGAGTCCTTGAAGATTGTTGGCCAGTAGTAGCCAAGTTTGAGTACTTTGTATGATTTCCTCTTATCTGCAAAATTACCACCACATGGCTCGTCATGACATGATTTCAAAATATCTAGAATCTCGTCTTCTTAAACACATTTTTTTATTATTAGATCAGAACTAGTATAAAAGAGGTCACCATTGACCCAACTATATCTAGCACTTTCCCTAATTATATTTATTTTATGTTTATTTGCATAATGGGATGGTAGGATTCCAGATGATACATAGTTGGGTACATATGCAAACCATGGATTTTTGGCAGTTATAGCAAATAGATGTCCATCTCAGAAATTATCTAAACTGTATTTGGATCACCAAGTGAATGAAGTCTTGATAGAAATTCTGCTACTTGATTATCCTTACCTGGTTGATCTTGTAAATTGATGTTAAATTCTTTCATCAATAAAAACCATCTAGTAATTCTGGCATTTGTAATTGCTTTGTTCATTAAATATCTTATGGCTGAATGATTTGTGTGAATGAATACTTGATAACCTGTTATGTAATGCCTAAAATTATTAACTGCATGTACTACAATTAACATTTCTTTATCTGTAAAAGTATATTTCAATTATGTCGGTGTTAATTTTTTTCTTATGAAGTATATGGCATAATTAAACTGGTTCTCTTTTTGTCCAAGTGATGCTCCTATAGAAGTGTCAGATGCATCATTAGATATATGAAATGGCAATGACCAATTGGGTCCTCAAAGAATAGGTGCAACTGAAAATTTTTATTTTAATATGTTAAATGCATTTTGAAAATTATTTGTCCAATGGAATTCCACATCTTTTGTAAGTAACTTGAATAAAGGCAGAGCTATTTTACTAAAATTTTCAATACATCTCATATAGTAGCCTGCATAACTCAAGAAACTTCTTACTTCCTTTTGTGTTGTGGGTGGTATTAAATTCACAATGACTTGTATTTTTGTTGGATCCACCTTAATTCTTGAAGAAGAAATATGGTGTCCCAACACTATCCCTTCAGTTAACATCATAAATCATTTTTCATTACTGAGAGATAGATTTGTCTCTATGCATTTTTTCAAAACTTTTTCAAGATTTTTTAAAAAATCATCAAATGCCCCGCCATACACAATGAAATCATCCATGTAGACCTCTACACATTCATGGATTAGATCGGAAAATTGCAAGGGCTGCTCTCTGAAAAGTAGCAGGTGCATTACATAACCCAAAGGGAAAAACATTATATGCACATATTCCCCATGGACAAGTAAATGTTGTTTTATCTTGGTCTTCCAATGTTATCTTTATCTGATTGTATCCACTAAATCCATCAAGAAAATAAAAGAATTTCTTCCTAGCTAATGAATCTAGTACTTGATCAATAAATGGTAAAGGGAAATGATATTTTAATGTCACTTTATTGAGCTCTCTGTAGTCTATACAAATTCTCCACTTTCCATTTTTCTTAGGCACCACAACTAAGGGAGAAACCCATTGACTGTCAAAAATAGGATAGATGAATCCAACTTGTAACAGTTTCTGCAATTCTTCTTTCACTATTTCCTTCATCATAGGATTCATCCTTCTTTGCGGTTGTCTCATAGGTTTGATTTGATCATCAGTATAAATGTGGTGAATAAATGTTTTTGGATGAATCCCCTGCATGTTTGTGTAGTCCCAAGAAAAAGCTTTTGAGTATTTATGTAATAATGCTATTACCTCTTGTTCTTGTGATGATTGTAAGTTATTACCAATATTCAAATTCCTTCCAGGACTAATTTCTATGATTTTACTCTTTGAATTGGTAATTGAGTTAACATGAAAAATACTTTCAAATGAATTTTACAGTGATTGAATAATACAATTTTCCTGGAAACACTGATTTAAAAGATGGCTTGCAGCTTCATATTGTGTTATTCTGATTTGCTCCGAAATATTTGGTTCTGAGATGAAAAGATCTAATAAATCCTCATTTTCTTCCTCTTCTCTAAAATTATAGACTTGACTGATACTAAGAATAGATTGAATTTCCTGTTGTTCTTGTCCATCAAGCCATGATAATAATGAAGGATATTGTGCTGGAGGATACAATGTAACATGTTTCATTTCTTCCCCATGTGCAATAATCATACTTCCCGATCTGCATCCAATGAAGGCATCTGCAGTGGCTAACCATGGTCTGCCTAAAATTAAAGGATGGCCTCCTAAACTTGTTTTTGGCTGCAAAATGAGGAAGTCTACAGGATATTCCCATGAATCCAGAGAGACAATGATATATTCTATTATTCCTTCTAGTACAACTTTAGATCTATCTGCAAGCTCTAAAATTGTAGTAGTAGGCCTAATGTTGTTCAAGTTCAAATGTTTCGTAGTCTCTCTAGTCATAACATTTATAGCTGCTCCCAAATCTATTAAAGTGTTTGGCACTGAAAAACTATTGATCGAGATGGTAACCATAGGGATCCCAAGATCAACATATTTTTCAATTGTTGTCTTTGTAGATGTTAGTGTCAGTCTAGTCATACTGCCATCAGTGATCAAAATTGCTCTTTTTCATTTGCATAGTAGGTGTCTCATACCGAATAAATTTCACCATTCCGCTAGGTCATGGATTCATTGATGGTAGTAATGTTTTATCAATTTTCCCTCATAAGGTACTAGCTAATTTTCCTTTCTATGGTCTTTAGTCATTGGTCACTTTTATTCTCAAAATCATATCAGTAGGTCATAGGATGGGTCTCATTAGGTTCTAGGGTCTCACCATGGTCAAATTAATGAGTCAAATAATATCAGCAAGGTCATGAGGAAGTCAATAAACTCAAAATCACATCACTTGGAAGATCAAAGTTATATTTTATTCAGCTTGATGTAATTTTTACCTCAAAACCATGTTTCGCGGTGAAAACATGATATTTTGCCTTTATTATCATTCATTATGTAATTTTATATCATCAGATGTAATAAGTCGCAATTCAGAAGCTGTTATCTCCACAAAGTAATGTCCCTGCCTTCAGAGAAGTTTTCCGTAGCATGTTTAGCACCAAATCATCCTCCAAGTAGATCCATCAGAAAGAGCCTGGAAAGAGCTTTCCAACGGTATACTACACTCTCAAAACTGACTTCTGGATTGAAATTTATGCTTAAGTGAAGTAAAATTCCCTAAACACCCCCTATTTCCCATTTTTCCCTTTAAACTTTGTATTATTAAAGTTTAATACTCTTTTAAATAATTCCTTTTTTCCTCTTTCCGATTAAAAAATCGCATTATAAATTTTTTAAATACAATGCGATTTATGTATTAACCACTTCCCCTCCATGCCTTAGGACTTTATAATAAAAAGTTCATATTATAAAGCTCCCACCGTTCCCAACCACTTCCCCTCCATTTCCCGTTGGAACCTTATGTTAAATATTTTAAAGGTTCGTGTATATATATATATACCCCCCGTCGTTCCCAAACCACTTCCCCAACATACTGAAAACTTTAAATAATAAAGTTTTATATTATAAACCCCGCCGCTATTCCATCGCAAATTGCAAAGTTTATTTGAAAGTTCTGATCGACCAATCGCAAAAAAATCTGATGTGATTGTATTCCCCCCCCCCCTCCAATCCACCTCAACCGTCGATTTACTCCCATCGATCCGATGGCTCACAGCCGATCGGAGCATTTCCATCGACACTCCCGATCGCAACTTTCTCTGATTGGCCCATCGCACAAAACTCCGATGCGATCCATCGCAAGTCTTCCTCCGATCTTCCGATCGCATCACTTCCTCCAATCTTCCGATCGCATCACTCCCTCCGATTACCCAATCGCACCCCTCCCTCCGATTACCCAATACGCTTCCCCGATGGCAAACCTCCTATTGATCTCCCCACCGTTGATCTCTCCCCGCTGATCCGACGGATCAAATTCAATCGGGCCAATCGCATCGGCGTTTCACATATGTTGCACTCCTCCTCCCCTCCGATATTGCAATTGTGATTGACCCCAGGCCCACCATACAGTACTTCCGCCCATTCGTAATATAATGGCCCTTTTCCCTTTTTTAAATTCAAATCTTATATATTTTGTTTTATACAAAGGCTTTGGTTAGTCCGTCGGCACATTATATCGCCCCGTTCCTATCTCGATTGTGATTACACCATCGCAAATATGTATCACTCCGCCCCTCTCCCGATTTCGATTCCGATTGCGATGGCACTGTCGATTTTTACATTACAACTGTTTTGTTATATTATATCTCTCCGCCCCATCTACTGCGATTGCGATTTTCATATGGGTTCTGCCTCCTTCCCTTCCCTTTTCCCATTTAAAAAATTAATTTCCCTTCACTAAAGGTGTAGTTTCATATCTTATTGAAAAAAGTCAGTTTATTCAAAAGAAGTAATGGAAAGCAAAGCGACAGTCAAAAGGCCAAGAACTAAAATAAGCAGAGATTGTTACAGCAGCAGCAAAATAGGAAATATGTTCATCGGATTACCTATTTTTCATACAGCCTTACAGCAAAATCCCCAAGTAGCCAAATGCAATGTTGTCCCTTATTTTCAGGGGCAGATTGTTGTATTTCTTTACTATGATTGTATTTCAGTTCTTCAGCTGTTAGAGCAACTCCTCTTTTCATGGATCTATGTTCCCACATTTCAGTGTATTTATTGTAATTGCAAATCATTTGTAACCAGTCTGAAGTCTGTAACTAAGCAGTAGGGGAATAGTGTGGGAGAAAACTCTGCGCTCCATTGTACAATTTGACAGGAATTAATAAGAGATGCAGCTCTGATTTGTGGGATCCATGTGGTATGAGATTTAGCATTTTTTTTCTCCTTTGTTTCATATGTGAATTGTTATGTGTTCCATTAATCCATAAACATTTCTTTTGAATGCTTTAAAGATAGAAAGGTAGAATCCATTTTATATGCTCTGCCTTGGGAAATCATTCATACTCTGTGTTTTTCTTCTGTTTGAAAAGGATCCATTTATTATGCCGTTTTCAGCTCCTCATCAGTCTGTCCATCCCATCCCTATTTAGCGTTATTGTTGAGTTTCTACCTATCTTTCCCCATGAAATACACTGTGTCCTAATTTAATTCCCGGTTTCAACTGTTCCTTTTATCCCACACATCCCTGAAATTCATTCATTCATTTATTTTATTAAACACTTATCCCATCATTTTATCTAGCCTAATATCAATATATTTATTGTGTTCCATTGAATATTCTTTCACGGAGAGAGCCCTCTCCTGTCCTTGTAGGGCTAGCTACAAGGCTGAGCATGGTTTAGTTGTTACCCTGTTTTTCCTTTTCAGCCAGGGGTCCAATTCAGGTGCTAACAGTAGACATGAGACTAGCTAATCTTCCAATGACCTAGATTATGGATGGATCTCTTTTTCTTCTGCCAGATTTCTTGATGCATAACTCCTTTATTGTTTTTGCATATATTGGAATATATTTATTGCCTGCAACAAAGGAATTTTGACATATGTATTCGTCAATTCATCCAGAATATCAAATTCAGGCAGAGACATTTGGATATTTTGTTGTACTAACCTCTCTAGATAGGGTGGTGTTTGAGTCATAATAAATTTCTCTTTTTGAATTTGAGTTTTTGGTTGAGATTGTTGAGTTTTCTCTCCTTGTTCAGTTTTTTCTTCTATTATTGGAGGAGAATATTTGTGTAATACCTTCCCAGACCTTAAGTGGACATCTTTTATGGGAAGAATGGTATATGTATGATAGTATGTTGCTTCTTCCATATTGTATGTCGGTCTATCCACTTTGTTACTTGGATTAGCTACTGGCTGAGCTGGAAATTGTGTTGGTCTAGGAGGTGGTTGGTTAGTAGGCAGCTGAAGTTGTTGAGGTTGAGTTAGCATTGGTGCATGATTTTGAGGTGGAAATGGCATTGGTTGATGTTGTTGTAATTGTTGGTATTAGAATGGTTGTTGAGGGTATGGTTGTTGGTATGGTTGTTGATATTGATATTATTGAGGGTACATTTATTGAGGTGGCTAGTTTCCATAACTATATCCTCTCCAACCTTCTGTAGGTTGGTTCTAATATTGTTGTGGAGGCCAAGCCTGCCATGGAATTGGAGTGTTCCATGAATTCTGAGGTGGATATTGAAAATTATGGGGATTTTTTTGAGGGAATTGTTGATGCATCCTTGGTTGCCAAGGTCTCCTTGGTGCCATATAGTAGAGAGAATCTACCCCTTGTACTTCTTTCGTTTGCAAATCTTTCAATTTTGGACAGTTTTCAGTTGCATGATTCTCTGTACAAATTCCACACACTTGTATACTTTGCAAAGGATATTCTCTAAGTGGATGTTTTTTCCTACACTTTGGTCAAAAGATCGCTAAGATTTGATCTTGTTCTTCTTTCTTCTTCTTGGATTTTAAAATATCTACTTGTGTTCCCATAGTGCTTAAGAGATCCGTTTTTAAATTTTCTAGTAAACTTCCTATTTTTGCTCTTGTTACTCCACTTGTTGCAGATTTGGAAGCTCTTGATGTAACATCCCTCTTTCCACTTTTTGATCTTCCCCTATAATATTTTTGACACAGTTTAACAATTTCATCAAATGGTAGGTTTGAGATATCTCCTTTTCCCATCACATTGAGGATATATAAGTATTCATCTCTGATACCCTTAAGAAAAATTGTGCGGGTAGTATCGGGATTCAGAGAATGTTGTTTGGACTTTTGCAAATTGTAAATAAATCTCCCTAAATACTCCTCCCAACTTTCATCTTCTTGTTGTGTCATTCTAAAAATATCTTCTTTTGAGTCTCTAGCCCTACAGTAAGCTTGATACTTTTTAATAAAAAATGTCTTCATGTCATCCCAAGAAGCAATTGTATGTTCTCCTAAACCCATAAACCATTTTAATACTGTTGCTTTCAAAGTAGTAAGAAAGAGACAAAGCTTGTGTGTGTCATCCATGTATCCATAAGTTCTACATAAGATATCAAATTTGAACATAAATGAATCAAGATCTTCTATTGACATTCCATAAAAGTTGGGCAATATAGAAGGTGGAATGTTTTTCATTTTCACTTCTTCTCCTAGTATTGCTCTTGTGTCTAATATTGGAAAGCCAAAAGTAGCTTCTTGATCATTATCTTTTTCTTGTTCATTATCATGTAGTATTTTGTTTTCATTTTCTCTTTTTGATTCTTCCTCTATTCTTCTTAGTTCTTATCTTCTTCTATCTTCCTCTCTCTTTCTCTCTTCTTCCAAATTCCTTTCTTCCTGTCTTTTCCTTTTCCATTCCCTTTGTTGTCTCTCATATTCAATTCTCTGTTCATGAGTCATAATTGGCATATTAGATCCTTCTCTTCTTCAATAATTTCTTGCTCAGAGTTATGTAATGTTTCAATATGAGGTTGATTTGGTGTTTCCTCAACTATCTTAATTTTTTTAAGGATAGGTTGTTCTAATTGTTCAACAACTGGTTTTCTTGTTTCCTTTTGTTTTCCTAGGAAAGGAGTTTCCTTTGGTGATTGCTTTCTTTTTACCTCCAAGGCCAACAAGGTTTTTCTTTCAATTAGAGTTAATCTTTGTCCTCATCTCTGTTTTTCCTCTAACTCCTCTAGAGTAGGCCTCCTAGCAACTGGTGTTGTTATTCCTGTGGATGGTTGAATTGTTGGGGGGTTTTATTTAATGAATCTACCCTTTCGATCTCTATCTCTAGGCATAAAGAAACATAACTTGATTTTTTTTATTGTTTTTTTACTACTTTGAAATATGCTTCCCCGGCAATGGCACAAAAAATGTTGGGTATGTTTACTAGGTAAACTAACACAGGCATTTTATTATCAATCCGGGTTTGTAGAACTTAGAAGCATCTCCAAAATATATGGATTTCCACTACAGTCAAGTTTAAAAGATGAATTATTGAATTTAAAGGAAATGCATATTGCAAATATAAAACCCAACTAAATAATTTATAATTCAATTATGTAATAAGCAGAAGAAGAAGCTCCTAACTTAGGAGAAATTGTTTGAACTTCTCTATAATACTACTTCATGAACAGAAACCAAAACCACTAATGAACAATAGCTCAAGATGCATAAAAGAATAATATAAGAGGCTCCTAACTAATGAGGTCCTTGTTGTGCTTCATTATACATTCATTCATCATTAATGCCATCGTTAGAAAACTGGAAATTTAGAAAATCACTCAAAAGCAAGAAAGATGAATTCTAGTTTCTAGTCCCTGATCAGATAAAAGGAGAGTTTAACTTAAACACTAGTTTGACCCTTCATATTCAGATTAGAAATTAGATTAGGATTCATCAGCAATCATAACATATCATCGTACATCTAATTAACTGGTTAAACATGAAAGAAAACTAGTTCAGGAAATTGCAACTAAATTGAGCAGAAAGTGCACTTAGCTCGGTGTAGGGGCCCACCACCCTTGCCTCGCACAATGAAAGTACTTATTAGATACTAAAACTCAATCAAGCATTGACCATATAGAACAACAGAAAAGAAGATAGAACTAGTTCTTCAATTAGCTCTCCAAAGTTCCGAAATATCAAAGTGAAATTATACAAATTCTACATATTCATGTCTTTAATGTCTTTGGCTTAAATAGAGAAATATGAAACAAACTCAACTAAAATGTCTCTAACAGCCATGCCTATCACTATCCTATCTATTCTGGTCAAGATCATCCATCTAATCTCTCAAAAACTGGAAAATCTCATAAAATGCTAAATTTGGCCTATTTCATAGGGATTTCCATTATAACAGGTCATGTTTGATTGGCTTTGACCGGGCTTGTTTAAGCTCGGTTTGACCAAACCAATAGGTGCATGTCCATTCTTAGTTCCCAATATTTCTATAAATGTGCTCATCTTGAGCCCAGGTGTCCTGCAAGTATGACATCAATGAAGCCATTACGGTAATTTTAAGTCCTGTCCAAAAATGCACTTAAAATTCAATTTTTGTAAAAACATCTAAAAATTTCAACACTTAATTTATATACCTGGATATGCATAAATTCATCAAAATATAGTTAATATGGATGGTATATGGATGGATAACATGGATATTAAGTGTATTTATTAAACAAAATTAGATAAAAAATTAGGGTCAACACCTTTCTTTGTGCGAATGAGGCTTAGACCTCTGTTGTAGATCAACAATGTCAGATTTTCATAAATCATATTTCAATAGCAACATGAGTAAGAATATTTTAGGAGAGAGTTTCTCCCTCTAAATGAGAATCCACTTCATTCATATAATCAGCATGTCTTTACATGGATCAAGCAATAACAGATCTATCACAAACACATATCTATCATGATCATCAATATCATGTCATCCATATTTCATCAAGGGTTGGACTAGAAAGATCAGTGCGGTAGGTTGATGTGACATCACAACCTTAAGATCCAATAAAAATACATCAATTTTATCATGATCATCAAAATCATGTCATCCATCTTTCATCAAGGGTTGGACTAGAAATATCAGGGCGGCAAGTTGATGTGACATCACAACCTTAAGATCCAATAACAATACATTGAGTTAAAGAATTTAATTTTACTGCATGCTATAACCACAAATAGTCATAAATCAATAACATAAATCTCATAAATATGCCTTTATAATCACGGTTTCCAATACCATGCATATCATAATCAATAGGATCAAGTTAGGTTAATTGATAAACCAACAAGGTGCAATTACTCTTCTCTATGAGCTTTCATCATGCTGATCACAAGTATTATCAATACCATATCAATGAGGTAAACTTCCATGAGAGATCCAACATATCTTATGTGTATCAAGAATCAAGAGTACCATCCACTAAAATCAAAATCAAGATCTAAAAAGAATAGATGTTAGCCATACATTAAGTTATGCTACTATATCCATGATCGACAATCACATCAAGTACTCTCACAGAATCAAGAAGATCATAATGATCAAACCATTAAATACTAGGTGTGCCATTTCATAATAGCAATCATAATCCCAATCACTCTTATATGTGCATGCATGAGCCATCCGAGAAGTAGACATTCTCAATATACCGAAGGGCTTACCTAGCCATCCAATGTTGTAGCTAAATCATAACATTAAAGCAATATACCATGCATGTCGTATCGTATTATCTGTGCACCTTCACATAGGCAGCTTGTAGTGCGCAAGTACCACTTTGCCTTTTTCCAGACGTAGCCAACTTTCCCTTTCTAGATCTAGCTACATTTCCAAATCTAGCCAAATTTCCTTTATTTCCAGATCTAGCTATCTTTCCTGCATTTCCAAAGATACTCAAGAGGGATCCACTCATCACAGAGGTTATATATATCCAGGTGCTCAAATATACATGTAAGAAGTAACGACTAGAAACAATAATCATAGAAATCAGATCTATAAGCATAAACAAGAGTAAGGGTTATAAGTCAAGGAGTACTTATCTTTAATGAGAGATGATCCTCTCCCTCTTGAACCAGCCTTCAAGAGTAAACCATATATCATAAAGCAGTGTTTCCTTCATTCAAAAACTTTATCAATAACCATGTCATTTTTTTCAAACCGATCCAAGTGCTTGAGCATCTTCACAAAGGCCATACGAGGGTTTCATAAACCAAATATGAAGACTTTACCATAAACCAGGGTTTCTCCCAAACCCTTATCCACTAAATGCCTAGGGTTTTCTTCATACCTTATAATTATTTTAGGTCTCTACCATCCTCTTCTTGCTTCCATATAAGTGTCTCCTTTGGGTGATCCTCATGGATTTTCTTCAACCAACTCTGATACCATGTTAATTTTTCATAAAGCAACATTGTTCTTTACTTTGATAGTTACATTTCTTCATTAACATGTTGCATTCACCCCAAATAAATTTTCCAATATACAGATCTCTATCATTAGCCATCAGAAAATGAAACTATGCAGAAAGAACAACACCACCACCACCATCATCATCTAAGCAACGAAAAATAAAAGATTAAAGGAAGAGAAGCATGAACACATAGAGACACCAAGATTGGTTTGAGACCAGGGTAAAACCCACTACGGGGAAAACCCTTGGGAATTATTCTTCTTAGATCTTCATTGAATGGTTCAACAAAAAGAGTACAATGATCTTCGAGTACATGTCTTTACGATGCAGAAAACAAATAACATACAAGCACTGAAACCATACCCATACTTCTGCATGAAGGAAACTGAATTTGAGAACTGAAATTCACTAACATTGGTTGTAGAAAACTGATGAACACAGCTAATACTAATTGAGGACTGAAGATACAACTGCAACGTAAAAAAACAAATTTGATCTAAATATCAACAAATCTACAATACCAAAACTCGGATTTGAAAGATCACCAAGTGATCTCAACTCTGAAGTCCTAGATCTGAATCTAGGAGTTTGTCAATGACGTTTTGATGCAATTGTGACTGAAAGACTGATTTCAGGAAGCGTTGCGCAATCAACTGAAGGTGAACCAAATCAGATCTTCCCAGTAACTCTCTGAGCCACAACCTTAACACGCTATGCCCGTGGCTTTGGGGCTCTGAGCCACTACCACAACACCTTGTGCCCACGGCTGAGCTTCAGAATAACCCGATCTAACCTCAATGCTTTGGCTGCACCCTTAACATGTTGTGCCAACGGCTTTGGCACCTTGGTCGCAGGTAAAACACATCCTGCCCGCGACTCTACTTCAATAGAGCCACTACAAGGGCCTTCCCTGCCCGCGACTTTGCTTCAATAGACCTAGATCTGGAATGTGCACCATACTCTAACCCCGATCCACTGCGTACCACTGCACGAGCTCCTTCCGACGTACTCGTGTGAGCCAAAACATAAACATAGATGAAATAAAATGATGGATGCAAATCATAGATCGCTTGAGAAAGTGTGTAAATGAGCTTGAGGTCGCCTCTAATTATAACTTTGTGAGTGACCGCTTGGGGCTTTGACCGGATCAACATGCGGTTAGGCCAACTCATAAAATATTAAATTAATTCAAAACTTAACTTCTGTTTAACCGATTAGGGTGATCTATAGGTCTATTTTGATCCTCTCGAAAAGAGGAATCTAATTAAATTATTATCTTAATTATCCTAGTTGTCCACTATGGAATTTGATCCTAGTTGCAAAATTTAACAATAGTCACAAAGTTGGAGGTAAGAAAGAGAGAGAGAGTGATGGGGGGGGCAAAGGGAGGTGGGATAGAAAGGGAGATAGAGGAAGGAAGAGAGAGAGGACCCAAGAGAGAGAAGGATAGAGAGAGGGGGGATGGATGGATTTGGAGGGGGAGAGAGATGGAGGGAAGAAGAAAGACATAGAGGGATAAAGGTGGAGAGAGATGGAGGGAATAAGAAAGACATAGAGGGAGAAAGGTGGAGAGAGAGAGAGGGAGTGAAAAAGGAGAGGTGGAGAGAGAGTGAGGAGAGAGGAGAGCAGGAGGGAAGGGAGAGAGAAAGAGAGGGAGAGAGAGGGAGAGAAGGGGAAGAGAGAGAGAAAAAGGGGGAAGAGAGAGAGATGGAGAGGAAGAGGGAGGGAGAGAGAAATAGATAAATATGGAGAGAGAGTGTGTATGTTTAGGGGTGAGATAGAGAGAATGAATAAGAAAGAGACACATAGAGTCAAATATATATATTATATAGTATTATATAACCAACCTAGATCCATCTTAACCCCAGATCTATCAAGCGCCAAGAGGGATCAAATCCCTCTAGGTGCAAACCTTTCTTTAAGTTTTGCACTCAACAAAGAGGTTTTCACCTTGAGAGATTTGATCCCTCTCAGCGCTTGATAGATCTAGGGTTAAGATGGATCTAGGCTGGTGGTAGGAAACATTAGAAACTAGAGATATACAAAGCCATGGACACATGATTGAAATTATATAGGCTAAAACCAAAAGCCAAGCCAAAACATATATGTCTCTTTGCTATCGATGAAGGATTATAATACATGACGACAAATGCTCTTCGCTTGAGTGACAGCAACAAAACTGAATTCGGCCCCCTAAGGAGAGCTGGCCTCTATAGTACCTCTGTTAGCATTTTCCCTTGGATTAACTCAGTTCATATCCACGTGGTCTTCCACAACTCTTTTGTAATTTTATTTATCAATTTCGAAGAAATTGACAAATAAATACATTCAGCAATTCTCGAACCTTAATTCTCTCGTCGAACCTTATACTAAGGTTGTCACCCTTCAGTATCTTATATTAATAACCCGACGCTTTTAAATAAACAACTTTAGGCCTCGGGCCCACCATACACAATCAAAGGTTCAATTAAATACGCGCCTTACCTTAGATTAACCTTCGAGCAAGTTCGGGTGCGATCACCGTTCGATAGCCAGCCTCTAGATCGGACGGCGTACGCGGATATTGCGCTGCCTCCCCAGCCGATAGTTAACGCGCGATGAGGGCGGTTTTGGAAACCTGCCTTACGCCACGTGTCCTCCAACCGATGTGATCGCTCCAAATTCTCAAATACCGCCTGTCCCGCAAAGGCGGTGCGATCAAACTACTCCGGGTTTGAACAGTGATTGACCAAGGCCAAACCAGGGTTACGCCATTCCTTTCTATGCTCTCTCGTTCACTGACTCAGGGTCTAACTTCAGGACAGGAGTTTCAATTAACAACGAAACAGTCTATTTCTCTTATAAGCGGAGTCTTCACTACCTCGGAACAGAGTTCGACAACCACGATTATACACAGACCTCTGCTACGAGTGGGATTTTTCAATTGTTCGGACAATTCAAGAGAAAACAACGGACAAAGAGATGCGGAGATTATACAACAACTCTATTCAACAATTATACACGGACCAGTGTTCAATCGCCTCACAATTAAACAAATTCCTCACAAATATCAATTCAAGACAATTTGATAATCAACGAGAACTGAAATTTATTCAACCGGAAGCAATTGCTTAACACACAAGTTCGCTGCGGAAATCCCCCCCTCCATACATCCGGGGGATACAATTTATATGCATTACAATGTGTCTCTTCGGTTCCTCAGCGAGGACAGTTTATCTTCTAACAAAACTTAATTACATTATTCGAGTAACTGAACATGACAGATGGACTGAACTAAACTATTCGACTCCTATTGACTCTAACTAATCTAAATGCAACAGGCAGCTAAGGTATTGACACCTTGTTGTTACAATTCAAATGATTTTGATCCCTCCTAGCCACAACATGTGGACAAAACCTCCTACATCGCTGGCTAGTGTCTAATGCCCCTGCATCAGACTCCCGAGGGCAATTTTCTTCGTGGACTCCTGTCCATGAGCTCTTCCACTGATCCGCCTATCTTCTGCAACACTTCTTCACTCATCCACGTGGCGTCTTCCTCTGGTTGGTCCTTCCATTTGATTAAGTACTGAAAGTACTCTTGTCCTCTGGTCTTCCTGAACACTCTTTTGTCCAATATCTTCTTTGGTTGCAATGATTGTGCTGGAGGTAGCTGCTTTTCCCACTCAATCCATTCCTTGTCTTCGGTTTCCTCTTCTGCACCATCATCTTCATACTTGTACAAATCTGCAACATTAAAAATGGGAGATATTCCAACATCAGGAGGCAATTCAATCTCATAAGCATTTGCAAAAAACTTTCTAAGTATCTTGCATGGCCCAATCTTTTTGAACTTCAGTTTGTTATACTGCTTCTTCGAGAATCTCTCCTTTCTCAAGTGTGCCAAAACCAGATCTCCTACTTCAAAATGGACTTCTTTTCTGCTCAAGTCTGCCCTGCCTTTATATTTGATGCTGCTGCCTTGTAGCTGTTGTTTCACTTGTTCATGTATGGCTTGGATTTCTGAAGCAAATTCTTCACCATCAGCACTTCTCAGCTCTGCCTTTCCCAGATTTCTTAACTTCGATATTCCTTTGGGGTGCATTCCATAAACAATATGGAATGGACTCTGCCCTATGCTTCTGTTTAGTGAGTCATTATATGCATATTTTGCCTGAGGCAAAATATGATCCGACTGCTTGGGATGCTCTCCTGCAAGACTTCTCAACAAATTTCCCAGACTCCTATTCACTACCTCAGTTTGTCCATCAGTCTGAGGATGATAAGCTGAGCTGAAACTCAGTTTGGTACCAAGTTTCTTCCACAGTGTCCTCCAAAAATGGCCCACAAATCTGGTGTCTCTGTCTGAAACAATACTCTTGGGTAACCCATGTAACCTAACAACTTCTTTGAAAAACAAGTTAGCAACATGGGTGGCATCACTAGTTTTATAACATGGAATAAAATGTGCCATTTTGGAGAATATGTCCACTACAACAAAGACTGCATCATTCCTTCTCTGAGTCTTGGGAAATCCTAGAACAAAATCCATACTCACCATGTCCCAAGGCCTGTCTGGAATAGGCAAGGGAGTGTACAATCCTGCATTTTGGCTCCTTCCTTTGGCATATTGACAGATTTTGCAATTTTTCACAAACTTGTCCACTTTTGCTCTCATCTTGGGCCAATAATAGAAGTGACTCAGCTACTCATAAGTTTTATCAGTACCAAAGTGTCCAGCAAGTTCACCACTATGCTTCTCCTTGATCAAATTTTCTCTCATGGAACATTTTGGTACACACAGTTGGTTTCTTCTAAATAGTAAGTCCTCTTGCAAGAAATAATCCAGCCACTGGCTCCTATTTGTTAGAACAGGGTTACAACATGCCTCAAATGCTTCCTTAAAATCTGAATATGTTTTATACAGTTCTTTGAGAAAATCAAATCCTACAACTTCAAAATTGGTTTCTTGAACAAGCATGTGCCTCCTACTCAAAGCATCAACTACTTTATTTGCTTGGCCACTTATATGTTTCAAAACAAAGTTAAAACCTTGGAGATACTCAACCCATTTGGCATGCTTATGATTCAACTTGGGCTGTTGTACAATGTACTGCAAAGCATGATTATCAGAGTATAATACAAATTCTTTGGACATCAAATAATGCCTCCACTTTTTCAATGCCTGAACAACTGCATAGAATTCCTTCTCATAAGAGGAATACTTCCTTCTGGTGTCATTCAGCTTTTCACTGAAATAGGCTACAGGCCTATCATCCTGACTCAGCACAGCTCCAATGGCTTCCCCACTAGCATCACACTTCACTTGAAATGGTTTAGTAAAATCAGGCAGAATCAACACAGGCTTTTCAGTTATCTTTTGCTTCAAAAGTTTGAAGTTTCTTTCTGCTTCAGCAGTCCATTTAAATGGTTGTTTTCTCTTTCTTATTATATCAATAATGGGTGCATTAATCTTACTGAATTTTCTTATAAATTTCTTGTAAAAACTGGCAAGTCCATGGAAACTTCTTACCTCAAAAACATTTGTGGGTGAAGGCCACTCCACAATTGCCTTAACCTTTTCTGGGTCCATCTTCAATCCTTCTGCAGAAACAACAAAACCCAAATACACCAACTCTTCCTTCATGAACGAGAATTTCCTTAAGTTTATCAGTAGTTTTTCTTGGTGTAGTTTCTTCAAGACATAATTAAGATGCCTTAAATGTTCTTCTTTAGTTTTGCTGAAAACTAATATATCATCGAGATAAACTATCACAAATTTACCAATGAATTCTTTCAATACTTCATTCATAAGTCTCATGAAAGTGCTAGGTGCATTTGACAACCCAAAAGGCATTACCATCCATTCATACAGTCCTTCATTCGTTTTAAAGGCAGTTTTCCACTCATCACCCTCTCTTATTCTAATCTGATGATATCCACTTTTTAAATCTATCTTTGAAAAATATTTAGCACCACTCAAACAATCCATTAAATCCTCAACTCTGGGCAAGGGGAATCTGTACCTGATTGTTATCTTATTGATTGCTCTGGAATTAGTACACATCCTCTAGCCTCCATCTTTCTTTGGGCTCAATACTGTTGGCACTGCACATGGACTCAAACTTTCTCTGATCAGTGCCTTGTCCACCAATTCATATACTTGTTTCCTGATTTCCTCATTTTCTGTGGGAGTCATTATGTAGGCTGCCTTATTTGGCATATTTGAACCAGGGATAAAATCTATCTGATGGCTGATCTTTCTCACAGATGGCAGCTCATCAGGTAAATCATCCACAACAATGTCACAATAATTGTCTAACATCTCTTGGATTTCTATTGGCAAATCAGAAATCTTTGTAGAAGTAAGAACTACCTTAGGTTTGCAAAATAAAGCAAAGCTTACCTCTTCTTCTTCAATCTGCTATAGATATTCCTTCCCGCTCAGCAACAAGGTCTTTGGATCAACCACTCTGCTTGATGGCTCTCCTTCTTCCATGGGTATCAATGTATGATGTACCCTGTCCTTGAAGAACTTGTAAGTGTTATTCTTGCCATCATGCACTGCTGCTCTGTCAAACTGCCAAGGTCTACCCAGCAGTATGTGACACACATACATGGGCATCACATCACATAGGACTTTGTCTTTATAGTTTCCCATTTGCAGCTCTATCTAACACTATTCTTTTACAATCAGTTGGTGCCCTTTATGCAGCCAGGACACCCTGTAGGGAGTTGGATGCTCCCTTGTCTTCAGCCTCAACTTCTCTATCACCTCAGTGGAAACCAGATTGTATGTGTTGCCACTATCAATGACCATCTGTAAAAATTTCCCCTGGACTTTGCATATGCTCCTAAACAAAGTCTTCCTTTGTGCAGGCTCAGTGACCTCTTTGCCTTGTTTCAACAGGACCTTATTAACCACCAAGGACTCTCCCCTCTCTGGTAGAATTTCTTCTTCAATTGCTGCCTCTTCTCCAGCCTGGGCAACAACAACATTTCTTGGGCCAGCACCCACATTCTCTGGGCACTCATAGTGCTTGTGTCCCACTTGTTGGCATCTATAGCACCTCAATTCTCTACCTCTGCCTTTGCCTCTTCTTCCTCTGTAAGAACCCCTTCTGCCTCTTGCATCACCCTCTGTAGATGCATTCTAAGGTGAGCTACTCTTAGCTCCATCTCTGGGTGTAGTAGGCTTTCCTCTACCACCCTGACTTCCCTTTCCATGGAAAGTACCTCTCCCTTTGGCAGACTGCTTCCTCAGGAGTTTCTCCTCTGCTTTCAAGGCCATCTGATAGGCCTCTTCAACTATCTTAGGAGACAGAAGACCAATCTCATCTTGGATCTCCAGCTTGAGACCATTCACATATCTGGTAGTCTTCTCTGGTGTGTCTTGAAATTTCCCAGCTCTTATGCTTACTCTATAGAATTCTTCTGTGTATTCCTTTATGGTCAGCAACCTCTGTCTCAGGTTCTGAATTTGCCTAAACAATGTTAGCTGATAATCACTAGGCAAGAATTTACCTTTTAACTTAGCCATCATTCTGGTCCAGATCTTGATAGGCTGCTTTCCAACTCTCCTCCTTTCTTCTTGCACTCCATCCCGCCAGAGTGCAGCATGCCCTTTCAGCTTCGTTACTGAAAACTTGACTTTCTTATCTTCGCTCATTTCTTCATAGTCAAAGCACTTGTTCATTTCGTTAATCCAATCCACCAGCTCCTCTGGATTCAATCCTCCTGCAAAACTTGATACTTCAATCTTGGGCTTAACTGCAGACCCCAGAACAGTTCTGAGGAGCCTCATGTCAGGAGGAATCTCAGCAATTTCTCCAGCTTCTTCTATTTCAGGTTCACTAATGTCTTCAGGATCTCTGGGTTGCCTTCGCTCCATGGCATCCATTCTGGCTTCGAACCTCTGCAAGATCCCCAACACTTCTGCATTGGCAACGGGTCCGCCTCTCCTTCTGCCAGCACCTCTGCCAACTCGGATTTCCATGTTAATTCTCTGCAAAAAACACTAAAAAACAACTCTGATACCACAATTGACAGCAACAAAACTGAATCCGGCCCTCTAAGGAGAGCTGGCCTCTATAGTAGCTCTGTCAACATTTTCACTTGGATTAACTCAGTTCATCTCCACGTGGTCTTCCACAACTCTTTTGTAATTTTATTTATCAATTTCGAAGAAATTGACAAATAAATACATTCAGCAACTTTGGAATTTCAAATGTATTCTCGAACCTTAATTCTCTCGTCGAACCTTATACTAAGGTTGTCACCCTTCAGTATCTTAGATTAATAACCCGACGCTTTTTAAATAAACAACTTTAGGCCTCGGGCCCACCATACACAACCGGAGGTTCAATTAAATACACACGCCTTACCTTATATTAACCTCCGAGCAAGTCCGGGTGCGATCACCGTTCGATAGCCCGTCTCCAGATCGAACGACGTACGTGGATATCGCGCTGCCTCCCTAGCCAATAGTTAACGCACGATGAGGGCGGTTTTGGAAACCCGCCTTATGCCACGTGTCCTCCAACCGATATGATCGCTCTGAATTCTCAAATACCGCCTGTCTCGCAAAGGCGGTGCGATCAAACTACTCCGGGTTTTGAACAGTGATTGACCAAGGCCAAACCAGGGTTATGCCATTCCTTTCTATGCTCTCCCGTTCACTGACTCAGGGTCTAACCTCAGGACAGGAGTTTTAATTAACGACGAAACAGTCTATTTCTCTTATGAGTGGAGTCTTCACTACCTCGGAACAGAGTTCGACAACCACGATTATACATAGACCTCTGCTACGAGTGGGATTTTTCAATTGTTCAGAAAATTCAAGAGAAAACAACGGACAGAGAGATGCGGAGATTATACAACAACTATACACATACCAGTGTTCAATCGCCTCACAATTAAACGAATTCCTCACAAATATAAATTCAAGACAATTTGATAATCAACGAGAACTGAATTTTATTCAACTGGAAGCAATTGCATAACACACAAGTTCGTTGCGGAAATCTCCTCCTCCATATATCCGGGGGATATAGTTTATATTCATTACAATGTGTCTCTTTGGTTCCTCGGCGAGGACCGTTTATCTTCTAACAAAACTTAATTAGATTATTCGAATAACTGAACATGACAGATGGACTGAACTAAACTATTCGGCTTCTGTTGACTCTAACTAATCTAAAT
Organism: Pinus albicaulis; assembly: GCA_034641835.2. Taxonomy (NCBI): domain Eukaryota; kingdom Viridiplantae; phylum Streptophyta; class Pinopsida; order Pinales; family Pinaceae; genus Pinus; species Pinus albicaulis. Next base: position 404,799,506 of record CM076574.1, read on the forward strand.
GCAACGGGCAGCTAAGGTATTGACACCTTGCTGTTACAAATTCAAATGATTTTGGACCCTCCTAGCCACAACATGTGGACAAAACCTCCTACATTACTGGCTAGTGTCTAATGCCCCTGCATCATTGAGTATCAACAAGAAGTTCGTAGATCCAAGGCATTGTGTTTGGAATATAGAATCAACGTATGTCACCATTTCAACTCTCGTTGACTTCACATTGAATTTTTACTTATGATAATCATCATGTACACACAACATAGTTGGATTAAAGTTGACAAAGAATCATGTTCAATGTTTGAAAGGTTTTATGATGATCTATTTAGTTATCAGAAAGGTCATGTACAAAGAACATAGTTGGATTAAAGTTGACAATGAATTGTGTTCAATGTTTGAAAGGTTTTATGGTGATCCATTGATGGTGGGACAATGGTTTGTCACGATTTAATATGGCAGAAGGGCTTTTCAACAACCTAACTATGAAAGTGAAAGCCACCCTTACGCCTCTCATGGTTCTGCAATTGGTGATTTTAAAAGAATAATTTAATCAATAATATCAAAGAAATTCAAACTAATGCCTTATATATTTTCACACAATGTTCATAATTATGCATTTCATAATGAGGAATAAAATTGATATAAACCACATACCAGAAGGTAGGGTTGAGCAGTGTTGTATACAAAGGTAGTATTTCCCCATTATCTTACAGATCCATCCCAATATATCACCACCTAAATTCTAGTTTTAGGTTAATGACAACTTTTATAGTTTTCCTAGAGTTGATCGTGCAATTGAAATGTTGTCGATGCACTGATTTTGTTGAACATTAAGAATGAGTTGAAGAATAGAGCTTGGAGAGAAAGAGCAATTCAAATGAAATTCTTATTATGATTCTTCCCTTTTATAATTCCTTTTTATTCTCAACCACCTTGAATTGACTCACCCTCTGTTGACAATGGATTAAATTTGGCAAGGAAAGAACTTGTAACCACACAAATCAACACATGGAATTGTAATTCAAATGAAAATTTTGAGGATGTGGGGAGGAAGTGCACATGAATTGGTTGTTGAGGCTAATGAATACATTATGCCACCATGCATGGTGTTGTAATGGCTGCATATACCAATGAGTGCCTATACCCATGTCAATGCCAACATCATTGCTAGAATGGAGATGCAAACACACATTGTTTTGGAGGAATGGAGTCCCAAAAATATGGATAATAGAAATCGATGAAAGATGCTAGAAAAGGGTTAGCATACACCTATAAATAATATTAATAGCCTAGCCATATAAGTTTTAATGGTAGATGAAAGCTGATAGGCCCAATATCAATCACTCACCAACATTTGTTTACAAAGCAATAACACCTCACAAAATACATCTAGCCATATATTGCTTCACGTATATGTGTATATTTTATTTTGTTAGAAAAATGCTTGTCAAAAATTTCATTGTATATTTTAACTTGTTAGAAAATTTGTTGTCTTATATCTCTCTTCTTAGCATACAAGGGAAACCAACAAACAATTATAAGTGGAATGCCATTTATATTGTTAATTTGCTATGTGGATGCGATAATTCTATTGTCGCCATGGCAATAATGGACTCTATTTTTTTGTTACAATGGCAATCCATCCTTAGTGGAGACATGTCAGTTTCAGATTAGTTTGGCCCTTTTGTGATAAAGTGGTGGTTGCACATTTTGAGTGGCGATGTTAATCACCACTTGAATTTAACATTGGATGGTGGGGATTAAAAGGGAGGATAATGATTGAACATATCCCCATCGTTCAATTTGGAACCTCCCATCCAATTCCAATGTATACTTTCTTATCAATATAAAGGTAGAATTTTATGTCTTTCTTAATTAAAATTATAAAAAACAAAATATATTTTTTTAATCAATTAAAAAAATTAAACATATCTAATAAATGCAAATATTAATATTATAAAATCAATATGTTGGAGATAGTCTGTGGTGTCCTCCTTGATTCACTGGATTCACTTTGATGCTCTGAACGAAGGGTTTGGAATGTGCATGTTATTATAGTTTTAGTTTCAATGTCACTTTATTGCTTTATTAGCTGGCACCAATGAAAAAATGACAAGGACTATGAATCCTTTTCAATTTTTTTATTTTTTTTAATGTTAGGGAAATCAACAACCGAGCCGGTCTCGTACTTGCATGATATGGGGTCGATTACGACCACTACCACTATAACCCTTAGGTGGGTCCTTGTTGTGCCCATCACGAGGCAACAACATCCCTCATATTTGAATATGAAACCTTGTACTCACATTTACTTTATATTTTCATAATTTGGCAAATGAACTCTTTGGGGAGAACTATGAACCTTGATTAAGGACAAAATATACATTTATGTACCCATTGTAGTGGACATGTCATGGAGATTCTCAACAAGCTCCATCATTAGATTGAACTGACCCATTAACAACTTTCATTGAGATTTGAATCTTGTCATAGATGAGAGCACAAAACTTCCATTATTTTTTCCTACGTGGTTTTTAGTTCCATTTCAAACCATTAAAAGTCACATTGTTTTTTGGGAAAGTAGTTGTGACATAAATTGGTATTATTAATCCCCACACAAGTTTAACATTGAAAGGGGTACATTAAAAAGAAGGATAATGATTAAACATATTCCATTCTTCATTTTGGAATCTCCAATCCAATTCCAATATATATATATATATTTCCAACAATGGGAAAATCTATCACAACTCAATTGTCAAACCAAAAGTGGGGACAACTATCACTAGTTGCTATTTGCAAATATACATTGACACATTATTGTTGTTTAAGGAAGACCAAATCACCTGTAATTATCCGCTAGTGGTCCATAAGGGGCAAACTTTCATTCCTGCTAGTGCCTCTAGGTCTTGAGCCGTTAACTTGTTTCCTTAAATTGAAGGAAGACAAACTCTTACCCAAACAAAAGCAATTTTAAGGCATACTCTAGACTTAATTACGATGAGATTTTTTTTGGCCCACATTTCATAACATGAAAAATAATCACATTAAAATCATTTCAGAGTTTCCAACAATTACATCAAAATCATATCACACACCTAAAATTCTATAAATTCTATAGTTTAACAACTATAATATGTAGATTTCTAAAAAATTTAAAGATAATTTTCCAAATATATACCTAATATAACATAATTAAACTATTCAATTATTTTTAAAATATCTATAAAAATCATTTTTTCCATATTTTTATAGATATTTTAAAAATAATTGTTTAATATCTATAAATCCATATTTTTCCAATATTAAAAACCATTAAAATTTATAATTTTTTTTTGCTATAAATATTAAACTTCAAGATTTTAGATACTTTCAATATTTTGATAATGATCACTCCGTTTGCACCGAATAATCCATTTCCACCTCATTTCAAACCAGCTGATGTTAATCCATTTCCCCCGGCATTTCTGAAAATCAAAGACCGGACCAGAAACGGCCCTCAAATTTGCGGCTCAGTGCACCAGAAATGGCCTCAGTGAACCAGAAATTTCGACAATACTAACATACAAAGCAACATACAGAAACATAGCCCCGGAGAGTAAAGAAAGGAGCAATAAAAGAAGACATCACATGACTGCCCGCCAGCTGCTTCAGGATTCAATTCTATACTCTCGAGGCCTCCAATACAAAACTTCAGTAAAACATATCGACCATTTTATGTACACTGCAGCCAAAAATGCATAACTAATCACGGAGGCGTAGGATGCCCCTAATGTCTCATGGACGAGTAAAATGTCGTTCCATTTTACAGAGAGCACAGCCAAATTCCTTTTTTTCCATTTCAGGTTCTACTTACTGGGTACCCATTGGTCTGGGGGTCGAACTTCCCGTCCACTGTATCCTCCTCTTCAGACAAAAATTCTGCTCGGACCCCTCAAGATCAGACACTAACTCCAGGCGAGAAACAAACAAAATCTACATATACCATGGTCACAGAAGTTCATCTGAGAATCGCCCCACCGTTACAGGAGGCTTATTTACCAACAGGAGAAGCAGAGGCGACCCGTGGGCCGATCTCCAGCGCAAGAAACCGGAACTGAAGCCCTTCAGAACGGAGCTCTGGGATCCTGAATCGTTCAACGCAAAACCTCAGGGTATACGAAACCCTGATCAGAAGAAATTCAATGAAGGTCGTCGGCTGTCTACCATAGCCCGCTACGTTTGCGAAAGCTTCAATAAACACAAAATATGGGGGCCGGAAATGATTGCAGACCTCAGAAAATTGCACCGGGTGACACCCAATGTTGTTACTGAGGTTTTGAAGGTACAGACCAGTGCCCAATTGGCTTCAAAGTTCTTCCATTCGGCGGGTAGACAAAACGGGTTTAGGAACAATTATTCTGCGTATAACGCTCTTGCTTATTGTCTGAACCGTTGCAATCAGTATAAGGCCGCAGACCAGGTTGTTGAACTGATGAGTGCACAGGGAAAAGAGCCTAGCGTTAAGCAGTTTGAGATTATGATCAGAATGCTTGCTGACGCTGGTAGGGATTTGATGGTCCATTTTGCATATCAAAAAATGAAGAAATTTGGGATTAAACCTAGTGTTTTTCTGTATAACAAGATACTTGATGCATTGGTTAGAACCAATAAATTGGATTTGGCACTTGAGGTTTATGGGGATTTTAGGAAGGATGGGCTGGCTCCCGAACATATAACTTACATGATTCTGATCAAGGGTCTTTGTAGGAAAGGCACGATGGATGAGGTTTTTGGCCTTTTGATCGAGATGAGAGCTCGACTCTGTAAGCCCGATATCTTTGCATACACTGCCATGATCCGGTCGCTTGTTGCAGTAGGAAATTTGGATGGTGCTTGGAAGATTTGGGGGGAAATGTCAAGGGATAGAGTTAAGCCCGACATTATGTCATATACAACATTGATCACTGGTTTCTGTAAAGGGAATGAGGCTGATAAGGCATTTATGCTTTGTAAAGAGATGAAGGCAAACGGGGTTTTGATCGATCGGGCTGTATATGGTTCGCTTATCGCTCTCTATGCCTTGAATAAGAGAGTTGGGTTGGCTTACAATATTTTGAAGGAGATGGTGAAATGTGGATATAAGGCTTATCTTGGAATATATGATTCGCTGATTGAAGGGTTTTGCAGTGAGAGTAGAGTGGACAAGGCTTACAAACTCCTGCGAATCCTGATTCAAGAAGGTATAACCCCGAGTTTTCCGACAGTGAAGCCCTTGATATCGGTCTTTACCGAGACGGATAGTACAGATGATTTGTTCAAATTACTCGAGGAATTGTCCCAACTATGCTGCCCAGTAAAGGAAGATGTTTTCAAGTTCTTTGTTTTTATGGTTTGCAAAGAAGAGAATGTAATGAAGGCAGTTGAGCTGTTTGAAGCATTGAAGGAAAGGGATATTACAGTGTCTCGATTTTCAATGTTCTAATCAATGGTTTGTACAAGATTGGGGAAATTGCAAGGGCTCTTGCATTATTTGACGAAATGAAAAGGGTTAAGTGTGAACCTGATGCGTTTACGTATAATTATACTATTCCCTGCCTTGTTGATTCTGGAAAACTCGAAGATGCTTGCGATCTCTTTCGTCAGATGAAGGAGAAGTCTTGGGTTCCTAGTGTCCCTGTATACACTGCCCTAGTCAACAGTCTTTGCAAGATTGCTAAAATCGATATCGCTCTTGCACTTGTACGGGACTGTCTAGGATGCGTTACAAGTGCACCTCAAAATTTTAAATACACTTTAAGAGTTCTTCATGCTTCTAAATCTCGAAAAGCCGATGATGTAATAGAGGTTTTGACTGAGATGATGCAATAAGGCATTGCTCCAGAAGGTGTCGTATATTGTGCTGTAATCGGTGGGTTATGTACATTGTAAACATGGGACTGTAGAGGAAGCTCAAAGAGTATTTTCAATATTGAGGAAGAGGAAACTTATCCCTTCATCTCAAGCAACTGAGTATGATGCATTGCTGATTGATCATCTGAAGAACACAACCTCAGAACTGTTGTTGTATAGCCTCAAATTCTATGGTTTGGAGTCTTTATTAAACTCAAAGATAAGAAATGAGGTTCAGTCTTCAGGACAAATGTTTTCGTTCTCTGTTTCTTGGGAGGTACTATATTAAGGCCGATGAGATTCAGTGCAAGGCAGAAGGCGGAGTTGTCAATCTGCATTTGTAAGCTTCTAAAGTAGTTATTATTGTTTACCCTTCTTGGCGTTGCCACTACTTGTTCAAGAAAAGAACTTTATCAATGCTGACAAGAATAGCACGAGATTCGCTCAAACCTGGATGGGGGAAAACATCCTTGGTCGTGGCTCAGGTTTTAAGCATTGCTCTGTCCCGGCATCCAGTTTTGTAGTTCAGGTGAAGCATACTTATTCGATACTTGAATTATTACGTAACAACTGTGTATTTTTCTCTGATTTGTTCTAAGCGAAGGATCGTATTCTCCATTCATTTCAAAAATGACTAAGCCTTGAATCTGTGATAATAGGGCCAGAGCAACAGAAGTTGCAATGTAATTTTACTTTCATTGGTTCTCGTCATTGCTTCCCATTTCAGATTTTGTAATCTCTCTTATTAATCGCGGACATATAAGATTTGGCATCCAGAATCTAAATGCAAACACGTTGATGCCACTTTATTTTGAGAAAACTAGTACAAAAACGAAATATCCGTTGTATTATTTGTCAACATGGAAAACATTTCTGAGGAAAACTGATGCTTTATTGTAGTTGCAGTTCATCCTCAAGGCTCAAATTAATGGTGAACTGAAATCACTGTGATAAATTGAAATGTGATACCACAAAGATTTTACTGTCTTTCAGAAATGTTAACAGATTCAGAAATAGCTTTGTACAATATAAACATGATTTCTTATCTGAGAAAATCATGAACTGAAGGATGCTATTAATATTTTCACTATATGGTAAACAGATCCGCAACTATGGACCCTAGAAAGCTGAAACTTAAAGGAACTCACTAAACTGCTTCTTTATTCTAGATCTGAAAATTCATAAGCTAACTGAAAAGTACTAACAGCAAACTAATAAGAATTTGAAGTACTCAGAAAATAGTCAGAAAAACTTATCTGTTTTCTTGATTAACTCAGGAAAGGGAAAAAAAAACAGTACACACACTCAGAAAAGAGTGAATATAACAATAGGGACCTTACCTTCTTTTACTGAGAAGAAGACCTAAGGTTTACAAGACACCTAAGTAGGAATCCCCAGCTTGCCGGAAGTCCTAGATAACTGTACCAAAACTAGATTAGGTAACCAGGAGTCCTACATAACTGTGCCAAAACTAGATTAGGCAACCAGGAGTCCTAGACAACTGTGCCAAAACTAGATTAGGCAACCAACATGCAATGCGCCTTAACCCTATTCTCGGGGTCAGCAGCTCCCCTTTCTGATTTCAGAAACTTATACTTTTGACTGAGTCAACTGAATTAGAAAAGAAAAAACACCTAATCTGAAAATGCTAATTTTGGATGGAAGTTTATTCTGGAAGTGACTTAAGGTCAGTGCATGGATGCACTCACTAGCTACAAGAAGACTGCTGTGTGCCTTCACTCCTCAACTGTCGCACCCTCTGCTGGAATGACCCATCACTGTGGAGAACCAGATGCCCTGCAATGAAGGTAAATACTAAAATCTAACACTCCCTCTTTATGAGAAAGGTGTTCTCCACCAAGCCTAGCATCTCCCTCAGCATCTCGAACTTTCCCTTTTCCAGGGACTTCATCAAAATATCATGAACTTGTGAATTTGAAGGAGCAGACTCCAAGACCACTGCTCTCCTCTGAACTCTGTCTCTGATGAAATATTAATGGATCTCAATGTGTTTGGAGTGAGCATGAATACTGGATTCTTAGAGAACTTAGTACAGCTTTGATTATCGCAATAATTGATTGTGGGCTTGAATATCTGATTGCTGATCTCTATCAATTGGTGTGCAAAGTCTGATAACTTCACAACTAGCAGCCTAGCTTCCATGCATTTTTCTTCTTTTAAACTCAGTGCAACTGAAGACTGCTTCCTTCTGAACCAGGAGACGGCTCTTCTTCTTCATCAAGAATAGTATGTTGTTTTTCATCTAGGCCATGTTGGGGGTTGTCTAAAGATCAAAGCATGGGATTGTTCTCCCATCGAAACTTGTATGTATGACATATCCATCTGGATTGTACCTCCTAGATTTGCCACCCACTCATTGGATAGCAGCATGTCCCATGTATCTGGAATATCTATGACAACAATATTCATGAGGATTTTCCTTTCAAGATGTCCATGCAAGGAGTTAGATAAGTTTTCGATTATCCCACATACTTCAACAAACCTTGAATCAATTCCACATGTTAGACTTTCAGAACCCAGAACCCGGTATTCGGTCCCCAACAATTAATAAGTGGAACAAATACACGACTAGATTCCTAACTCATAAAAAAATATAGCGGAAACAAAAAATAATACTTGATCTGAATCACATACACATAAACAGATTTTTGCCAATTACCAGTTCTTCATTAATGAATTAATCACAGAACTTACTTGGGCTCCTGTACCAGGGATAATGGCTCAACTGAGAAAATACAATACTGATAACCAGCTTCACTGCACTCTCTCGGACCCAACACACGCTCACTGAGAAGCCTCTTTCAATCTTGTGTTGCTGTTATGTCTTCTCCTCACCTTAGCCTCGCCTTTATAACTTTACATTGAGCCAAAACCTTAATCCTAACCCTAACCCTAATCTCAAAGTGATGGACGACCAAGATTAGATCTCGCCTCACTTGAGATCAACGGCTAAGATTAAAACTTAATCACTAAACTAAATAATTTACTTTATCTAAGTGTTTATTTTAACTCAATAAGCAAGCATATTATTATGTGCATTTTCCCAAGTCTATCTTAGGCTAAATTACATCAACAAACATTCTAAGGTGATATGTGGGCAACTTCTGCACGCTTAGATACAAGGGCTGTGCAAAATTACTTGCCCGAGCTACAAACTTCAACACTCCTTAGCGAGGGAGGTACTTTTGGAAGAACCTCCTCCACCTGAATCTGTCTCTAAGCCCATCTTAGTATCTGTAGCTGCTTCCTTTGAAACTGAAACCTATCCAACTACCTGATTTGAAATATGAGCTTAGAACTTGTCACATCCAACCATGCTCTAAGGATCCTGCTCCTAAGTGTTGTAAAATGTAACTAGGCCAGTCTTCATGATGACCATGTAAAGAAGAAGACAATGATAATAAAAATGTATTTTTGTCTCATGGGTTTCATGAGCAATATTTTATGTAGATAGACTTCTTCTTGATGTCTACTAGGTTCATGTCTTCTAAAGTATAAATAGGATTAAGGGTCAAAGTCATGAAGGATTCAGTTCAAATGAATATGCTCGAAGACCTTGTAAAGAAGTACTTATCAGCCCTCCAGAAGTAAAGCTTAAAATATAGCAGAAACACCTACAAGAATATGAGAATATATGTGAAGTAATATGCTGGAGAAATAAACTACAGGTCAGCCTAATTTGCAAGCTACCAAGTCGGCCTAATTACCTATAGTATGGTCGACCTAATAGCTAGACAAGTCATATATATATATATATATATATGACTGTTTCTGCGGTTCATTTCAAGGAGAAAATAATTTTGAAGTCTGCGGTGGACAGCATGGAAAGAAGGGTAACTAATGCGGATTTGTTTGAGGCATCATAGCGGTTATAAGGTGCAGATCTAAGGATGGAAGCCTGATGTAGATTGAAAGGGATAAATTGCGAAAGGAGCAGAAGTATAATTTGCGGAATGTACAGGAGTATAATTTGTGGAAGGAACAGGATTATAAGATTGCGGTCAAGTCTAAGGTGGACAACATTGGAGAAGGAACTGAATTGCGGATAAGTCAAAGATTGTACAGCGTTGAAAGGAGCAGATCTAAGGAGAAGAACAGAATGCGGATTGAAGGAATAAACTACGGAATGGATTGAAGGCTACAGTTTGCGGAATCAATTAAAGGTGATAGAAATTTAGGAAGGTAAATCAGAGATTTACCTTCCTAAACAGATTGTAAGATATTCAGTTACAAATCAATTCTGTCTCTACATTTTAAGTACTTTGATAATTGACTTGATGAAGGATTAACTAAGAGAACACATAAGCAAGCTCACAAGTAATTATCAAGAAGAGAATTTTTGTATTCATCTCAAGCCCTACAAAATTCTCAACACTAAGCATCCATCAATGTCCTATCATACCAGTTGATGCTGTTGGCAGTACCTGAAGAATCACTCTTCCTCGCTACTTGCTTCCTCTCTGCGATTGATATTGATCTTGTATTCAAGACCCCCTTAGATATACTCACAGGCTGTCCCAACAACTTGCATGCTCTTGTCTAATGCCAAGCACTACAACTGCATCCACGTTGCTCCCTCTGAATATAGAAGCAATTGTCCATCTCAGATCAAAACCCTATATCTGACATCCTCCAAGGCTGATTCTGAGAGCACGTGTACCATCAACCTTGAAACAAATAACATCCTTGTCACCTCCAGAAATCCTCCTGACTCTAGCTGAAATATGACACATCCAACCCCCTTCACTGCATGCATGGTACTAGTCCCACTAAACACATTGCAATCTGAGCTTGTCTCTGAATTACTGTGGAACATTGACCCCATCCCCGTCATGTGACTAGACGCTCTACTGTCCACTAGCCATAACTGTTAATTTTGGGCAACTAGGTCCAAACTCCATGTTGCATTGCTCATATGACGATGATGATATTTTTGTTGGATTTCTCTTTCAGAGAGGTGCAAGATTGATCTAAATATTATCTTGTTTGGATGAGCAAAACTTATATTTTGATTTTATTTTCCACACATGTGCAAATTGTCAAGGTCAGTCAGATTTGTAATGTAGGCTCACAAGCCCCAAAAGATGTGTCACACACCCTCACTGATGGATATAAATTGGAGAGAGATGATGCTCATTTCATCATCATCTCATCACACACATTCTTCATGATCTAATTGGTTCGTACAACCTAGAAGAGGCTTCTCTCTCTCTCACACGTGTGAATATGAAGCTGGAAAAATTCAGACTGTTTTTAGGGCTTTTTGGACAGTGTTGACAAACATTGACTTTGGGTCAACCCTTGAGCTTTGACTGTGATTTGAGGACAAAAATTCTGATTTTTGGAGGCTGCATTGGAGGGCATAGAAATCGAGGAAAGACGTTGACTTTGATCGCATCGTTGACTAGCGTTGACTTCTGCGTTGACTGATTTCTGTTGACTTGCATTGACCGTTTGGGCGTTGTCTTTGAGGTGTGTGACTCTTAAGGAAAGGCTGATCTTGTATGTTGGAAGAGCTGGTTTGACCAACAAAAGTTTTTGTTGGCTAGGGCATCCTGTTGACTGTTGTAACAAACATTCTCTCTACCTTTGCTGGACAAGAAGAATTACAAATTATTTTATATTATTTGGCTTGTCTTCTATTGATCTATTATTATGTTCTATTAGCATTTACTTTCAAGTTTATGTGATTGCTAATTTGAATTGGGCCTATGAGAAAGATTGAAGAGTAAACTGCATTAAGCATAGAACATACCATGGTTATCTAAAATTGACAATAGCCCATTACCCATATACACAACAATACTATTGTCAGACACATAGGCAACTAGAGAAAATTCCTTCTCGAATTTCTTTGTAAAGTTATCAATCTCAGTTGATGGTGATGCAGCCACCTGATCCTCCTCCTTCTTTTTGTATGGACATTGGCTTGCATACTGACTAGTCTTGTGACACGCAAAACACTTCACCTTGCTCATGTCCTTCATGGAAGCAAATCCCCCACTTCCCTTTACAACAAGAGAAAAATTCTCCCCATCATCCTTTCCATCATGTTGGCTTGCAGTTTTGGAATGTCTCCTTGTCTCTCCCTGTACGAAGTCATCCCACAACCTATCCAATTTGGACATATTTTCCTGTGCGATGATCCCATCAATAAAGGCATCCCATTTCAGAGGAAAGTCACTTAAGGTAAATCTAACCAGTTCTTCACTGTTAATAGTTCCCCCTACTACTGCCAAGTCATCTCTAATTTGAGTGATCCTGGTTATGTATGATGCAACTTTGTCAATTTCAAACATCTTGGTGTTTTTCATTTTCTCCTTCAACACGATCTCCCTGTTTTGGTTTGAACTCTGGTACAACTTGGTTAAGGATCCCCACATCTCATAGGCATACTTCTTCCCCGTCACATGAAGTATAACATGGTCTCTAATGAAGTCCATGATTATTCTCTTGGCCTTCATGTTCGTCTTATTAAACTCAACCAAATGAGAAGGATTTGCAGGTATTGGGATTGCCTTCCCCACTGTTGTATCTCAAGAAACAATCCCTTGGCCGTGGTAAGAAATTAGTGCTTAAGACATTTTATAAATGTATGTTACAATTACCATATCAAATGGCCTTTGTTTAACACCCTTGGAATTTAGTTACTTAATACCCTCAATAATCTGATATAATGAAAGCCTTCACAATGCCATAAACTGTTGATATTTGAATGGAATGAAAAGAACTGTAAAAGAAACTCTAAATGATATGCTGAAAACCTAGAATCTACCACTTTTGAGTTTAAGAGGAAATTCGTGAAGGAAGAGAGAATTTGAAATAATATGCTGTAAACACAGAATCTATATCACTTTAAAGTTCTATCATGAGTTTATGAAGAGAGAAGAGATGAGGTGAGGGAGCGCAAATTAAGGTTATTTAACTGTTACTCACAAATGTAAGTAAGAGATCCACTGCTACATTACTTCACTTCATTCAAAGAGGAATAGCCACAGAGCGAAATAAGAAAGACGTATCAACCAATGTTTTGAAAATCGCAATCGGGATTAAATCGGCGAGGGGAAAAAATCGAAAAAAATCATAAAAATCGGGAAAAAATCGGCACATACAAAAATAGTCATTTTTTTTCAATTTTTTTAATATCTAAAGTACCCACAACATAAAATAAATGCATTGACACATAAATATGAAAAAAAACACTAATATATAAGATGTGTAATATCATGTCTAGTCCTACATCACACATAATAGTGAATCATGTCCTGAATACTAAGTCCTGAGTCTCAACTCAACCTCAAAATATCAACAAAAATATAATAATGTATCTCATATCATGAGTCATAATGTTATATACAAAGGAATGCACCAAATAACCTATACTACTGATTTCCTCTGCCCCTCTTGCGAGAAAATGTAACAACTTTCCCTCTAGACGAAGAAGCTGGTGGGGTTGGAAATGGACTCTGTTGTGCTCCAGATCCTGAAGCACCAGGAGCTAAAGGAGGCAGACCATGTCCTCTACCGGTAGCAGGGGTAGGTGGCGTCACCTCCTCCCCCTGTTGTTGCTCCTCCTCCTCCTCCTCCTCCTCCTCATGAAACTCATCATTGATTCATAGCTACTAGAAATGGGATCATCAACAAGAGATACATAAACATCATCTAGCTCAAAGTCTTCAGACTTGGATTGCTCAACCTTATAACATGATAGAAATTGAAAAAGTTTAACATGCCTAACCAATGATTTTGGTTTGAGTGAAGGGTCCATCTCCTCAACCTTAAAATGCGTTAGAAAAAGATTAACATGCCTAACCAATTGTTTTCCTTTGAGTGAAGGGTACATTCTTGTTAAAGCCACAGTAGGGGAGTTCAACAATCAATACCACCAACATCAACAAAGTTCAACAATCAATGCCACCAACATCAAGGTTCTTAAAGGACTTCATACTCTTGATCAAATGCCAATCTCATACCCTTACACATAATAGAATCAAGTGGAAACAATGCAAATCCCCAAACCATGAAACCCTGAAAACCATTAAGTCTGCTGAATTTTGAGTGAAATCTAAAATTCTAGTTTCTCCATATGAAATCCAATGAGGTCGAAACCACTCTTAAACATCTTGAGTCATTTCATGGTAATGTTAAAAATTTAAGTAAAAGGATGAAAATGAAAAATAAAGGAAATATCACTTTTACTTTAAGAATTTAACATTACCATTAAATGCCAACAAGGTGTGTCAGGAAAATGAGAGGGTTGCAAAAATGACAAAAAAAAAATCGATTTTTGAACTTATAGTGTTGTTTAAGGGTCACGATTTTACCGAAAAATCGCGACATTTTTCAAATCCAAAAATCGCCGATTAAATCGGCCTGATGAAAAAATCGTGATTTTCAAAACACTGGTATCAACATCAACAGGTGTAGGAAACTTGATCTTCTTTCATTAATTTCTAAGAGAATTCAGTCATAAACTAACAGTCATCCAGAGGTCCAAAACTTGGAACCTCTTTTAATTATTTCTATCTCCTTAAATACATCAAAGTAGTTCGTAACTCGTGAACTTCTTGAACTCTTCGACTTACTAAACTGTTAAGATTACTTATGCAATTATAACAAGAAAACAAATCGAAACTTGGAAATATGGTTGGTTTTGTTGAATCTGATGTTGTTGATGCCACCTCCCAGAGTGCTGAGGTGTCCTTTCTGGTTATGATGCAACAGCTACACCGTTTTGTAGCGACGCCTCAGTGCTCGACTCTGCCCAGCTGTCGTGCTTCCAATAGCACCCCTATACGTTCTTATGTCAGACTATGCCCATGTCTTTGTGCTTCAAACGCTGCCATCGTATTACCTGCTACCCGACTCTGCCTTTTCTCCTTTGATCTGCATCAGATCGCTTACCCGAGTCTCTCTGTCGTATTTTGCCTGTTTCTTCATGACCAAGGCATTTTACCGGCTTTACGTTATAATCCTCTTTTTTTCCTCCGACACGGTTTAACACAAAAAGTACCTTTCCGTCGGATCTGAAAACATTTGGAGCTCGCTTCTAAAACCACATCGCATCCGCCCGCACATCGCATTTTGTTGTTTTTAGCTTGTCTTTGACACTTATCTTCTAAGTCTTATGATGCACGCTATGCGATCAGGCCCCAATGCATCGCATATCGCACTTCGGCGAACATAACTCAAGCCCTTTTCACTTAACACTTAAAACTTGCGATGTGCAGTATGCGGGCCACATCACCGCATACCGCTCTTTGTCGAACATAACTTTTACCTTCCGCGCTCATTCACTAAAACTTTCGATTGGCGATTTGCGATCAGGCCCCACCGCATCACACATCGCACTCCAGTGATTTTAACCTTTACCTCCCGCGCCTATCCTTTGAAACTTGTGGTTTGCAGTTTGCGATTTAATCTCTGTCATCCATCTCTCCGCTCCAATTCTGCGCTTCGATCCCGACCGTCCATTTTTTCCTTTGCGCCTCCCCAGAACTCTTAAGTTTTTAAGGGAAATGTGTCATTTCTCCGCCTCTTGAACTATTATGCACGTGGACGAGCCCGACTCAACACACCTTCACATCTTATCACGTAATGTTAATGTACCAACCTATAAATTAAAGTTCTTCTACAACACAAAATTTTATATTTTCTATCATATATGCTTTTTTGGTGTTTTGAAAATTAATTCAAAGGTAAATGCAAATGAGCCACAACATCTGGCTCCACCTGGGGATAGTGCTTTCTTCCACGAAAGCGCTAAGAACCGCAGACTAGTGCCTTATCCATTGGGCATGGAGTCAAATATTGCTTGGTGACATATGACCTATAAGCAACCCGGTATTTACAATGGTGGAGTGTTGACTTTTAATGCAGGAAGTAATGCTTCAGATACTGCCTGTTCACAGGCAACTGTACTAGTTCTCCATCCAGATCTTCCAAAATGAATGTGTTATTTGACCTTGCTTCAGAGGTTCTGTACGGACCATACCAGAGAGGGTCAAATTTACCACGCTTCCCCTTTTCTTCTCATCTAGTGTCCCATCTCAGTACCAGATCTCCTGCTTGAAAGATAACTTCTTTTGCTTTTCTGTCGAATATAGACTTCATCTTTTCTTGATAAGTAATCAAGTTATCCCTGACTTTGTTCCTGTTTTCACTTGATTCAATTACTTGGTTCAATCTCCTTACCAAAGCATTAGGTTCTTCCTGAGCTTCTTGAAGGAAAGAAATCACTGGTTTGGCCAGCTGAGTAGGAAACAGTGCTTGAGTTCCATAAACCAATTCATAGGGGGACTTTCCAGTAGATCTCTTGGTAGTGACCCGAACTGCCTAGAGGGAAAACTTCAACTTCATATCCTAATCCTTC
Source organism: Pinus albicaulis (assembly GCA_034641835.2). Classification (NCBI taxonomy): domain Eukaryota; kingdom Viridiplantae; phylum Streptophyta; class Pinopsida; order Pinales; family Pinaceae; genus Pinus; species Pinus albicaulis. Next base: position 404,815,764 of record CM076574.1, read on the forward strand.
TGATTTTCAGCGATTCTCTTCTTCAAGATCCTGACCAATGTCTTATTTGAGGATTCTGCCAATCTGTTCCCTTGGGGATGATATTCTATGGAATGTGATAATATTACATTATATGTTTGATAAAATTTAATGAAACGAGCAGAGTTGAATCCCTGAGCAATATCAATCACAATTTTGACTGGACATTCGACTCTGCTGAAGATGTTTTCCTCCAGAAACTTTATCACTACTTGGTCATTTGCCTTCTTCGTGGGTATTGCTTCAACCCATTTTGTAAAATAATCAATGGCAGTCAGAATCCACTTGAACTGTCCACTTGATGGTGGATTGATCTCTCCAATAAAATCCAATCCCCATTGCCTGAAAGGTTCTTCAATAAATACTGGGATGAGAGGTAATGGAGCAAGTTTTTTCTTTTCAGCAAACAACTAACACTTCTGACAACTTCTGACCAGTCTATAAACATCTGCAAACAAGGTTGGCCAATAGAAGCCTGACTTGAGAATCTTATGAGCAGTGACCTTCCAGCTATAATGTCCTCCACACAGACTTTCATGATATTGTTTGGTGACTTCAATAGACTCTCCTTCAGTCAAACATAACAACAAAATACTAGCAGGATCTTTCCAGTATAGCTTTGCTTCTATGATAACATATGGATGAGACTTGAGCTTGAGAGCTTTGTATTTTGTTCTATTTAGTGAAGTTGGACAGGGAAAGAAACATAGGTAGTGCACAATATCCTTATACCAATCAGAGCACAAAAATTTGTATTGAATACTTGTTTTGGACTTGCTTTGACCTTCTTTATTAACAACTCCATCCATTGGTGCCAACAGATTAATTCCCAAGGTTCGAAAATTTGTCTTTGTCAACAACTTCGCTAAACTCTGTCCCTTGACCAACTTGGTGGGTTTGATGTCCAAATCATACTCTTGGATTTTTGCTATCCACTTTCCCCTTTTTCCTTCAATATCACTTTGGACCAGCACGTCTTTCACAACAGAATTAGGAACATAAACAGTTATTTGGGACTGCAACACATAAGTCCTAAAGGCTTTCAGTGCTTTGACAAAAGCATATACTTGTTTCTCCAGAATATTGTATTTGAGCTTAGCATCTCTGAGAACTTCACTGAAAAATGCAACTGACTGCTCCTTAGTGTCTTCATTTTTCTGCAACAACACAACAACAATAGTATTGGGGGATGCAAATGAGAATACCTGAAAGGCTCTTTGATAGTCTGGACTAATCAGAACTGGAGCTTCCTGCAGTGCTTCCTTTATTCTAACAAATGCATCTCTTGCTTCCTTATCCCATTTCGCTTTTGCATTTTTCTTCAACATATCTGTTATACTTCTCACGATCTTAGCATAATTGGGCACAAACCTCCTCAAAAAGTTTATTTTTCCTAGGAATCTCTAGACATCCTTCTTGCTTCTGGGTAAAGGAATGTCTGAATGGCTTCCACCCTTGTTGGGTCAATCTTTACTCCTTGTTTAGAAACTACGTGCCCCAATAATTTACCTTCTTCTAACGCAAATAAAGATTTCTTGGGATTTAATGACAGAGCAAACTTTTTGCACTTTTGAAAAGTTTTTTGCAAATGCTCCAAGTGTTCATCGTCTGACCCTGAGAAAACAGTTACATCATCCAGATATATAACTACAAACCTGTCACCAACGAAGGCTATGTCCATGGCCCTTTGAAATGTTGCACCTGCATTCATAAGGCCAAATGGCATCCTTGCGTACATGAAGGTGCCCCAGGGCGTAGTAAAAGCAGTCTTCCTCTGATCTTCTTTTTCCACTGCTACATGATTATACCCAGGAAATCCATCAACCATAGACAACCTGTGAGTTCCTGTCACCCTTTGTAAGACATAATCCATTTTCGGCAAAGGATAATTATCTTATCCACAGATAACCAGGCTTGTCCTTGCCATGTGGTGTGGGCTGGGTCCGCAATCTGAGAAAGGAAGAAGATGTTCCTTCTAGCCAGGTGTTTTGTGATGAAAGCAGGTAGTCTATAAAAATCACCACTACCTGACCATGAATCCAAACCAATTTTTACTAATACCCCAAATCCAATCTGCCATGATAAGCCCCTCTGAATGAGTTGGGCTGCTTTAGTGATCGCCTTCCATATAATAGATGCACCAATGGGCAACACTATACAGTCCCTCTTCTTCCTATATTCTTCTTAGTGCTTATATTCTTCTGTCTTCCTCTATTTTTCTCTCTGCTTCCAAATTACTTTCTTCTTCTTAGATATTCATTGAATGGTTCAACAAAAAGAATACAATGATCCATGAGTACATGTCTTTATGATGCATAAAACAAATAACATACAAGCACTAAAACCATACCCATACTTCTGCATGAAGGAAATTGAATCCAAGAATTGAAATACGCTGACATTGGCTGTAGAAAACTGATGAACACAACTAATAATTGAATGAGGACTGAAGATACAACTACAACGTAAACAGACAGATTTGATCTATAGATCATCAAATCTACAATACCAAAACTCGGATTTGAAAGATCACCAAGTGATCTCAACTCTGAAGTCCTAGATCTGAATCCAGGAGTTTGTCAATAACACTTTGATGCAACTGTGACTGAAACACTGATTTCTGGAAGCGTTGCGCAATCAACTGAAGGTGAACCAAATCAGATCTGCCCAATAACTCTCTGAGCCACAGCCTTAACACGCTCAACCCGTGGTTCTGGGGCTCTGAGCCACTACCACAACACCTTCTGCCTGCGACTGAGCTTCAGGACAATCCAATCTAACCTCAATGCTTTGACTGTGCCCTTAACATGTTGTGCCAACAGCTTTGGCACCTTGGTTGCGGGTACAACACATCCTGCCCGCAGCTCTGCTTCAATAGGGCCACTACAAGGGCCTTCCTTGCCCACGACTTTGCTTCAATAGACCTAGATCTGGAATGTGCACCAGACTTTGACCCCGATCCACTGTGTGCCACTGCACGAGCTCCTTCTGACGTATTTGTGCGAGCCAAAACATAAACATAGACGAAATAAACTGATGGATGCAAATCATATATCGCTTGAGAAAGTGTGTAAATGAGCTTGAGGTCGCCTTTATTTATAACTTTGTGAGTGACCGCTTGGGGCTTTGACTATATTAACATGCGGTTAGGCCAACCCACAAAATATTAAATTAATTCATAACTTAACTTCTGTTTAACCGATTGGGGCGATCTATAGGTCTATTTTGATCCTCTTGAAAAGAGGAACCTAATTAAATTATTATCTTAATTATCCTAGCTGTCCACTATGGAATTTGACCCTAGTTGCAAAAATTAATAATAGTCACAAAGTTGGAGGGAAGAAAGAGAGAGAGAGAGAGTGATGGGGGGGGGGGCACAAAGGGAGGTGGGACAGAAAGGGAGGGAGAGGAAGGAAGAGAGAGAGGACTCAAGAGAGAGAGGGATAGAGAGAGAGGGGGGATGGATGGATTTGGAGGGGGAGAGAGATAGAGGGAAGAAGAAAGACATAGAGGGAGAAAGGTGGAGAGAGAGAGAGAGAGGGAGAGAAAAAGGAGAGGTGGAGAGAGAGTGAGGAGAGAGGAGAGCAGGAGGGAAGGGAGAGAGAAAGAGAATGAGAGAGAGGGAGAGAAGGGGAAGAGAGAGAGATGGAGAGGAAGAGGGAGGGAGAGATAAATAGATAAATATGGAGAGAGAGTGTGTATGTTTAGGGGTGAGATAGAGAGAATGAATAAGAAAGAGACACATAAAGTCAAATATAGATATTATATAGTATTATATAACCAACCTAGATCCATCTTAACCCAAAATCTATCAAGTTCCAAGAGGGATCAAATCCCTCTAGGTGCAAACCACTCAACAAAGAGGTTTTCAGCTCGAGAGATTTGATCCCTCTCTGCGCTTGATAGATCTAGGGTTAAGATGGATCTAGGTTGGTGGTAGGAAACATTAGAAAATAGAGATATACAAAGCCATGGACGCATGATTGAAATTATATAGGCTAAAACCAAAAGGCAAGCCAAAACATATATGTCTCTTTGCTATCGATGAAGGATTGTAATACATGACGACAAATGCTCTTCGCTTGAGTATCAACAAGAAGTTCGTAGATCCAAGGTATTGTGTTTGGAATAGAGAATCAACGTATGCCACCATTTCAACTCTCGTTGACTTCACGTTGACTTTTTACTTATGATAATCATCATGTACACACAATATAGTTGGATTAAAGTTGACAAAGAATCGTGTTCAATGTTTGAAAGGTTTTATGATGATCTGTTTAGTTATGAGAAAGGTCATGTACAAAGAACATAGTTGGATTAAGTTGACGAAGAATTGTGTTCAATGTTTGAAAGGTTTTATGGTGGTCCGTTGATGGTGAGACAATGGTTTGTCACGATTTAATATGGCAAAAGGGCTTTTCAACGTCCTAACTATGAAAGTGAAAGCCACCCTTACGCCTCTCATGGTTATGAAATTGGTGATTTTAAAAGAACGATTTAATCAATAATATCAAAGAAATTCAAACTAATGCCTTATATATTTCATACAATTTTCATAATTATGCATTTCATAATGAGGAATAAAATTGATATAAACCATGTACCAGAAGGTAGGGTTGAGCAGTGTTGTATACAAAGGTAGTATTTCCCCATTATCTTACAGATCCATCCCAATATATCACCACCTAAATTCTAGTTTTAGGTTAATGACAACTTTTATAGTTTTCCTAGAGTTGATCGTGCAATTGAAATGTTGTCGATGCACTGATTTTGTTGAACATTAAGAATGAGTTGAAGAATAGAGTTGGAGAGAAAGAGCAATTCAAATGAAATTCTTATTATGATTCTTCCCTTTTCTAATTATTTTTTATTGTCAACCCCCTTGAATTGACTCACCCTTCGTTGATGATGGATTAAACTTGTCAAGGAAAGAACTTGTAACCACACAAATCAAACATGGAATTGCAATTCAAATGAAAATTTTGAGGATGTAGGGAGGAAGTGTGCATGAATTGGTTGTTGAGGCTAATGAATACATTATGCCACCATGCATGGCGTTGTAATCGTTGCATATACCAATGAGTACCTATACCCATGTAAATGCCAACATCATTGCTAGAATGGAGAGGCAAACAAACATTGTTTTGGAGGAATGGAGTCCCAAAAATATGGATAATAGAAATCTATGAAAGATGCTTGAAAAGGGTTAGCATACACCTATAAATAATATTACTAGCCTAGCCATATAAGTTAAATGGTAGATGAAAGTTGATAGGCCTAATATCAATCACTCGCCAAAATTTGTTTACAAAGCAATAACACTTCACAAAATACATCTAGCCATATATTGCCTCACGTATATGTGTATATTTTATCTTGTTAGAAAAATGCTTGTCAAAAATTTCATTGTATATTTTAACTTGTTAGAAAATTTGTTGTCTTATATTTCTCTTCTTAGCATACAAGGGGAAACCAACAAACCCTTATAAATGGAATGCCATTTATATCGTTAATTTGCTATGTGGATGCGATAATTCTATTGTTGCCATGTCAATAATGGACTCTATTTTTTTGTTACAATGGCAATCCATCCTTAGTGGAGACATGTCAGTTTCAGATTAGTTTGGCCCTTTTGTGGCAAAGTGGTGGTTGCACATTTTGAGTGGCGATGTTAATCGCCGCTTGAATTTAACATTGGATGATGGGGATTAAAATGGAGGATAATGATTGAATACTTTCTTATCAATGTAAAGGTAGAATTTTATGTCGTTAGTAATTAAAATTATAAAAAACAAAATACATTTTTTTAATCAATTAAAAAAAATTAAACATATTTATAAATACAAATATTAATATTATAAAATTAATATGTTGGAGATAGTCTGTGGTGTCCTCCTTGATTCACTGGATTCACTCTGATGCTCTGAACAAAGAGTTTGGAATGTGCATGTTATTATAGTTTTAGTTTCAATGTCACTTTACTGCTTTATTCGCTGGCACCAATGAAAAAATGACCAGGACTATGAATCCTTTTCAATTATTATTATTATTTTATTATTTTTTTAATGTTAGGGAAATCAACAACCGAGCCGGTCTCGTACTTGCATGATATGGGGTCGATTATGACCACTACCACTATAACCCTTAGGTGGGTCCTTGTTGCGCCCATCACAAGGCAACAACATCCCTCAAATTTGAATATGAGACCTTGTACTCACATTTACTTTATATTTTCATAATTTGGCAAATGAACTCTTTGGGGAGAACTATGAATCATGATTAAGCACAAAATATACATTTATGTACCCATTGTCGTGAACATGTCATGGAGATTCTCAACAAGCTCCATCATTAATTTGAACTGACCCATTAACAACTTTCATTGAGATTTGAATCTTGTCATAGATGAGAGCACAAAACTTCCATTATTTTTTCCTACGTGGTTTTTAGTTCCATTTCAAACCATTAAAGGTCACATTGTTTTTGGGAAAGTAGTTGTGACTTAAATAGGTATTATTTTGAAAGAGTACATTAAAAAGAAGGATAATGATTAAACATATTCTATTCGTCATTTTGGAATCTCCAATATATATATATATATATATATATATATATTTCAAACAATGGGAAAATCTATCACAACTCAATTGTCAAATATATCACAACTATCACTAGTTGCTATTTGCAAATATATGTTGACGCATCATTGTTGTTTAAGGAAGACTGCACCACTTGTAATTATCCACTAATGGTTTGTAAGGGGCAAACTTTCATTCGTGCTAATGCCTCTAGATCTTGAGCCGTTAACTTGTTTCCTTAAGTTGAAAGAACACAAACCCTTACCCAGACAAAAGTAATTTTAAAACATCCTCTAAACTTAATTCCAATGAATTTTTTTTTACCCACATTTCACAACATAAAAAATAATCACATTAAAATCATATCAAAGTTTTCCAACAATTACATCAAAATCAGATTACACTCCATCACATCAAATTCATATCACACACCTAAAATTTTATAGTTTAACAACTGTAATATATGGATTTCCAAAAATTTTAACGATAATTTTCCAAAAATATAGCTAATATGATACAATTAAACTATTAATTATTTTCAAAATATCTATAAATCCATTTTTTCCAATATTAAAAACCATTGAAATTTATAATTTATTTTTGCTATAAATATTAAACTTTAAGATAATTAATTTCCACCCGCATTCCAAACCAGATGATAATAATCCATTTCCACCGGCATTTCTGAAAATCAAAGACCGGACCAGAAATGGCCCTCAAATTTGCGGCTCAGTGGACCAGAAATGGCGTCAGTGGACCAGAAATTTCGACAATACTAACATACAAAGCAACATACAGAAACATAGCACCGGAGAGGAAAGAAAGGAGCAATAAAAGAAGACATCACATGACCGCCCGCCAGCTGCTTCAGGATTTAATTCTATACTCTCGAGGATTCCAATACAGAACTTCAGTAAAACATATGGACCATTTTATGTACACTGCAGCCAAAAATGCATAACAAAGCACGGAGGTGTAGGATGCCCCTAATGTCTCATGGACGAGTAAAATGTCGTTCCATTTTACAGAGAGCACAGCCAAATTCATTTTTTTCCATTTCAGGCTCTACTTACTGGGTACCCATTGGTCTAGGTGTCGAACTTCCCGTCCACTGTATCCTCCTCTTCAGACAAAAATTCTGGTCGGAGCCCTCAAGATCAGATACTAACTCCAGGCGAGAAACAAACAAAATCTACATATACCATGGTCACAGAAGTTTATCTGCGAATCGCCCCACCGTTACAGGAGGCTTATTTACCAACAGGAGAAGCAGAGGCGACCCGTGGGCCGATCTCCAGCGCAAGAAACCGGAACTGAAGCCCTTCAGAACGGAGCTCTGGGATCCTGAATCATTCAACGCAAAACCTCAGGGTATGCGAAAACCTGATCAGAAGAAAATCAATGAAGGTCGTCGGCTGTCTGCCATAGCCCGCTACGTTTGCGAAAGCTTCAATAAACACAAAAGATGGGGGCCGGAAATTATTGCAGACCTCAAAAAATTGCACAGGGTGACACCCAATGTTGTTACTGAGGTTTTGAAGGTACAGACCAGTGCCCAATTGGCTTCAAAGTTCTTCCATTGGGCGGGTAGACAAAACGGGTTTAGGAACAATTATTCTGCGTATAACGCTCTTGCTTATTGTCTGAACCGTTGCAATCAGTATAAGGCCGCAGACCAGGTTGTTGAACTGATGAATGCACAGGGAAAAGAGCCTAGCGTTAAGCAGTTTGAGATTATGATCAGAATGCATGCTGACGCTGGTAGGGGTTTGAGGGTCCATTTTGCATATCAAAAAATGAAGAAATTTGGGATTAAACCTAGTGTTTTTCTGTATAACAAGATACTTGATGCATTGGTTAGAACCAATAATTTGGATTTGGCACTTGAGGTTTATGGGGATTTTAGGAAGGATGGGCTGGCTCCTGAACATATAACTTACATGATTCTGATCAAGGGTCTTTGTAGGAAAGGCAGGATGGATGAGGTTTTTGGGCTTTTGGGCGAGATGAGAGCTCGACTCTGTAAGCCCGATGTCCTTGCATACACTGCCATGATCCGGTCGCTTGTTGCAGTAGGAAATTTGGATGGTGCTTGGAAGATCTGGGGGGAAATGTCAAGGGATAGAGTTAAGCCCAACGTTATGTCATATACAACATTGATCACTGGTTTCTGTAAAGGGAATGAGGCTGATAAGGCATTTATGCTTTGTAAAGAGATGAAGGCAAACGGGGTTTCGATCGATCGGGCTGTATATGGTTCGCTTATCGCTCTCTATGCCTTGAATAAGAGAGTTGGGTTGGCTTACAATATTTTGAAGGAGATGGTGAAATGTGGATATAAGGCTGATCTTGGAATATATGATTCACTGATTGAAGGGTTTTGCAGTGAGAGTAGAGTGGACAAAGCTTACAAACTCCTGCAAATCCTGATTCAAGAAGGTATGACCCCGAGTTTTCCGACAGTGAAGCCCTTGATATCGGCCTTTGCCGAGATGGATAGTACAGATGATTTGTTCAAATTACTCGAGGAATTGTCCCAACTAGGCTGCCCAGTAAAGGAATATGTTTTCAAGTTCTTTGTTTTTATGGTTTGCAAAGAAGAGAATGTAATGAAGGCAGTTGAGCTGTTTGAAGCATTGAAGGAAAAGGGATATTACAGTGTCTCGATTTTCAATGTTCTAATCAATGGTTTGTACAAGATTGGGGAAATTGCAAGGGCTCTTGCATTATTTGACGAAATGAAAAGGGTTAAGTGTGAACCTGATGCGTTTACGTATAATTATACTATTCCCTGCCTTGTTGATTCTGGAAAACTCGAAGATGCTTGCGATCTCTTTCGTCAGATGAAGGAGAAGTCTTGGGTTCCTAGTGTTCCTGTATACACTGCCCTAGTCAACAGTCTTTGCAAGATTGCTAAAATCAATATCGCTCTTGCACTTGTACGGGACTGTCTAGGATGCGTTACAAGTGCACCTCAAAATTTTAAATACACTTTAACAGTTCTTCATGCTTCTAAATCTGGAAAAGCCGATGACGTATTAGAGGTTTTGACTGAGATGATGCAACAAGGCATTGCTCCAGAAGGTGTCATATATTGTGCTGTAATCAGTGGGTTATGTAAACATGGGACTGTAGAGGAAGCTCAAAGAGTATTTTCAATATTGAGGAAGAGGGAACTTATCCCTTCATCTCAAGCAACTGAGTATGATGCATTGCTGATTGATCATCTGAAGAACATAACCTCAGAACTGTTTTTGTATAGCCTCAAATTCTATGGTTTGGAGTCGTTATTAAACTCAAAGATAAGAAATGAGGTTTAGTCTTCAGGACAAATGTTTTCGTTCTCTGTTTCTTGGGAGGTACTATATTAAGGCCGATGAGATTCAGTGCAAGGCAGAAGGCGGAGTTGTCAATGTGCATTTGTAAGCTTCTAAAGTAGTTATTATTGTTTACCCTTCTTGGCATTGCCACTACTTGTTCAAGAAAAGAACTTTATCAATGCTGACAAGACTAGCGCGAGATTCGCTCAGACCTGGATGGGGGAAAACATCCTTGGTCGTGGCTCAGGTTTTAAGCATTGCTCTGTCCCGGCATCCAGTTTTGTAGTTCAGGTGAAGCATACTATTCGATACTTGAATTATTACGTAACAACTGTGTATTTTTCTCTGATTTGTTCTAAGCGAAGGATCGTATTCTCCATTCATTTCAAAAATGACTAAGCCTTGAATCTGTGATAATAGGGCCAGAGCAACAGAAGTTGCAATGTAATTTTACTTTCATTGGTTCTCGTCATTGCTTCCCATTTGAGATTTTGTAATCTCTCTTATTAATCGCGGACATATAAGATTTGGCATCCAGAATCTAAATGTAAACACGTTGATGCCACTTTATTTTGAGAAAACTAGTAAAAAAACGAAATATCCGTTGTATTATTTGTCAACATGAGAAAAATTTCTATGAGGAAAACTGATGCTTTATTGTAGTTGCAGTTCATCCTCAAGGCTCAAATTAATGGTGAACTGAAATCACTGTGATAAATTGAAATGTGATACCACACAGATTTTACTGTCTTTCAAAATTATTAACAGATTCAGAAATAGCTTTGTACAATATAAACATGATTTCTTATCTGGGAAAATCATGAACTGAAGGATGCTATTAATATTTTCACTATATGGTAAACAGATCCGCAACTATGAACCCTAGAAAGCTGAAACTTAAAGGAACTCACTAAACTGCTTCTTTATTCTAGATCTGAAAATTCATAAGCTAACTGAAAAGTACTAACCGCAAACTAATAAGAATTCTAAGTACTCAGAAAATAGTCAGAAAAACGTATCTGTTTTCTTCATTAACTCAGGAAAGGGAAAAAAAAACAGTACACACACTCAGAAAAGAGTGAATATAACAATAGGGACCTTACCTTCTTTTACTGAGAAGAAGACCTAGTGTTTACAAGACACCTAAGTAGGAATCCCCAGCTTGCCGGAAGTCCTAGATAACTGTACCAAAACTAGATTAGGCAACCAGGAGTCCTAGATAACTGTGCCAAAACTAGATTAGGCAACCAACATGCAATGTGCCTTAACCCTATTGGTCAGCAGCTCCCCTTTCTGATTTCAGAAACTTATACTTTTGACTGAGTCTACAGCTCCCCTTTCTGATTTCAGAAACTTATACTTTTGACTGAGTCTACTGAATTAGAAAAGCAAAAACACCTAATCTGAAAATGCTAATTTTGGATGGAAGTTTATTCTGGAAGTGACTTAAGGTCAGTGCATGGATGCACTCACTAGCTACAAGAAGACTGCTGTGTGCCTTCATTCCTCTACTGTCACGCCCTCTGCTGGAATGACCCATCACTGTGGAGAACCAGATGCCCTGCAATGAAGGTAAAATCTAACACTCCCTCTTTATGAGAAAGGTGTTCTCCACCAAGCCTAGCATCTCCCTCAGCATCTCAAACTTTCCCTTTTCCAGGGACTTCATCAAAATATCATGAACTTGTGAATTTGAAGGAGCAGACTCCAAGACCACTGCTCTCCTCTGAACTCTGTCTCTGATGAAATATTAATGGATCTCAATGTGTTTGGAGTGAGCATGAATACTGGATTCTTAGAGAACTTAATAATCAGTGGCAGTCAGAATCCACTTGAACTGTCCACTTGATGGTGGATTGATCTCTCCAATAAAATCCAATCCCCATTGCCTGAAAGGTTCTTCAATAAATACTGGGATGAGAGGTAATGGAGCAAGTTTTTTCTTTTCAGCAAACAACTGACACTTCTGATAACTTTTGACCAGTCTATAAACATTTGCAAACATGGTTGTCCAATAGAAGCTTGACTTGAAAATCTAATGAGCAGTGACCTTCTAGCTGTAATGTTTTCCACACAAACTTTCATGATATTGTTTGGTGACTTCAATAGATTCTCCTTCGGTCAAACATAACAGCAAAATACCAGCAGGATCTTTCCAATATAGCTTTGCTTCTATGATAACATATGGCTGAGACTTGAGCTTGAGAGCTCTGTATTTTGTTCTATTTAGTGAAGTTGGACAGGAAAAGAAGCACATGTAGTGCACAATATCTTTATACCAATCAGAGCACACAAAATTGTATTGAATACCTATTTTGGACTTGCTTTGACCTTCTTCATTAACAGCTCCATCCATTGTTGCCAACAGATTAATTCCCAAGGCTTGAAAATTTGTCTCTGTCAACAACTTCGCTAAACCCTGGCCCTTGACCAACTTGGTGGATTTGATGTCCAAATCATACTCTTGGATTTTTGCTATCCACTTCCTCCTTTTTCCTTCAATATCACTTTGGACCAGCGCGTCTTTCACAACAGAATTAGGAACATAAACAATTATTTGGGACTGCAACACATAAGTCCTGAAGGCTTTCAGTGCTTTGACCAAAGCATATACTTGTTTCTCCATAATATTGTATTTGAGCTCAGCATCTCTGAGAACTTTACTGAAAAATGCAACTGGCTGCTCCTTAGTGTCTTCATTTTTCTGCAACAACATAACAACAATAGTATTGGGGGATGCAAATGAGAATACCTGAAAGGCTCTTTGATAGTCTGGACTAATCAGAACTGGAGCTTTCTGTAGCGCTTCCTTTATTCTAACAAATGCATCTCTTGCTTCCTTATCCCATTTCACTTCTGCATTTTTCTTCAACATATCTGTTATGCTTCTCACGATCTTAGCATAATTGGGCACAAACCTCCTCAAAAAGTTTATTTTTCCTGGGAATCTTTGGATATCCTTCTTTCTTCTGGGTAAAGGAATGTCTGAATGGCTTCCACCCTTACTGGGTCAATCTTTACTCCTTGTTTAGAAACTATGTGCCCCAATAATTTACCTTCTTCTAAGGCAAATAAAGATTTCTTGGGATTTAATGATAGACCAAACTTTCTGCACTTTTGAAATTTTTTTAGCAAATGCTCCAAGTGTTCATCATCTGACCCTGAGAAAACAGTTACATCATCCAGATATATAACTACAAACCTGTCACCAACGAAGGTTATGTCCATGGCCCTCTGAAATGTTGCACTTGCATTCATAAGGCCAAGTGGCATCCTTGCGTACATGAAGGTGCCGCAGGGCATAGTGAAAGCAGTCTTCCTCTGATCTTTTTCCACTGCTACCTGATTATACCCAGAAAATCCATCAACCATAGACAACCTGTGAGCTCCTGTCACCCTTTGTAAGACATAATCCATTTTTAGCAAAGGATAATTATCTTTTAGAGATGCTCGGTTCAAGTTCCTGAAGTCTACACAGTTTTATCTCTCCATTCTTCTTTCTTATAGGGACCAGATTGGAAACCCAGTCAGAATATCTGAGAGGGACTATAATTTTCGCCTGCAACAATTTCTTCACTTCTTTTTCAATTGGAGCTAACAACAAGAAATTGATCTGTCTGAGCTTCTGTTTGTGTGGTTTGAGCTCTTCCTTCAATGGAACCTTATGCTGAATAATGCTTTTGTCATATGTTTTCAGGTCTTCATACGACCAGGCAAACACATCCATATACTTCTTAAAAAGATCAATGTACCCATCTTTGTAGTTTTTGGGAACCCCTTTGAACAATTTCACTATTTTGGGCTCCTGCTGAGTTCCCAAATTACAATCTTCCATCTCTTATTCTTGATGTGTTTTCTTCGAATCAACAGCAATATCATTAGCATCGAATAATCTTTCAAGGGGAACCAACCCTCTAGGGAGCACATTATCTTTCAATTGGATAATTTTCTGTTCACCTATTGACTGCTTGAGGTTTCTTATTTCTATTCTCTGCTCTGTTTGTTCTTCCTCTTGGTCTATCTCAGCATCTTCAAAGTTTCCAACCATTGTCAGGAACTGATTTATCTGTTCATCATCATCAAACACCTGCCAATGTTTCACATTTTTAGGGATAGAAGGTCTATGTCTGACTTTAATTTCGTACCTTAGCCTGGGATTTATGGGAGGTTTGAAGGTGCTGGCTGCAACTGCTAAAGAATCGGCCAATCTATTCTCCTCCCTTGGGATATACTGAAGATTGAACGCTTCAAAATAGTTTTCTATCAGATCCCAAACTTCATTCATGTACGATCTTAATCTCGGATGCTTGGTTTGACAATGATTCTTGATCTGCCTTATTATTAACTTAGAGTCATCATAAATTGAAATACATTGAACCCCCATCTGTTTAGCAACTTGAAGGCTTGAGATTAAGTCCTCATATTCAACCACATTGTTTGTCGAATCAAATTATAGTTGAAAAGAGAGTGGCATGAGGTTGCCTTCTGGTGATATTAGTAAGAATCCGGCACTTGCTTCTTCCTTGGAGTAGGCGCCATCAAAGTAGCACTTCCAAATCTTCTTTGAGTGCAGCTCATTATTTACAACTGCTGAAAAGAGCTGCTTCCCTATGTCTTCAGCAAATTCTGCATCTTCATGCAACATGAAATAAGAAAGATCTTCTGTTTCTTGACTATAAATGGGGGAATTTCCTGCATCTTTCTTAGAGGTGGTCTTCACAAACCTCGTTTCCCTGTACAATCTCCTTTTTTCCCCATTAAAAATCGGAATGATAGCATAAGTGAAATCTAACTTTAGTACACCTCCCAACTTAGCTCCCCAAGACCTTGACAGGAGCATTCCAAACCTGGCTGGGATGTCAACAACCACTACATCCATGACTATACTCTTTGCTGGGATTTGTGCCAATGAAACTGCTACATCTTTAATCAACCCAACACATTTCACCTTTTTGGAATCAAATGAATACAGATCCCTATAAGGTTTGGTAATCTGTAGGTTAAGCTCCTTCATAACAGACAATGGCATGAGGTTATGGGACGCTCCTGAGTCCAACATGCAATTATGTAGAGTAAAATCATGAAGAAACAAAGAATATAGAAGGGTGGAACAGACGGATCTACTTCTTCTACATGAGGGCCAAAGGTGACCATTGGCCTTTTTTTCTTGTAGGTTCACCGTGTCACTTATGTCTTCCACCTCTGTGAGATTAATAAACTTTGAAATTTCTTTCTTGTAAGCTGGTATTTTAGCCAATTCTAGAAGAGGTACCTGAATTTTAACCTTCTCCAACTCTTTTGCCAAACTGAAGGCATGAGTTTGCTTAACAACTTTTTCAGGTTTTTCTTCACTCTTTCTAGAATCTGCCGCTTGTTCGGTTATAGGAACAACTCTCTCCAAAATATTAGTGTCAACTGAGTTGTCCTGGGAAGATTCAGCCTGCTGCAAATTTGTTCTCTTAAGTGAGTTTGTAGGTTGTGTCCCATTACTGACCTGTTTCACAGGGTCCTTTTGTTGTGGAGTCGCCATTATAGGAGGAATGGAACCTTGTTGTGCACTTGCATTATCTTGCACTCTAAATCTCTTTCTAGACTTTAAATCGTACTTTTTATGTAACTTAGCTTGCATGAAGTTTGTTAATTGTCTACAGTATTCATCCATCTCATCTTGATCAAAAGATACTTTGGCTTCAACATATTCTCCATCATAATCTTCCTCTTCATCCTCTTCTATTGCATACATAGCAGATACCTGATCCTCAGCCTCCCTTTGGTCATCTTCTGCTGGCTTTGCGGGTGGTGCTTCTATATACAACGGTGCTTGAACCTGGTCTTGATCTCTTCTTTCTTTCTGCAAAATTTGCAGGGGATGTCTTCTGAACTGAGGGTTGAATCCCCCTCGGTTTTGTTGTACGTGCCTTTGGGAGTTTTTATTTTCCAATTCTATCTTAGATAACTTATTTGTCAGATTTTTTTATCACCCTTGCCATATCTTCTATCCTCAGATCTTGCGATGATTCTTCTTTTTCTTTCCCCTTCTCTTGGATTGGTTGTTTCCCTTTCCCCTTTCCAGCTGTAGTCATATTAGCTTTAATTTCTAAAGCGTCTGTCTATATCTGCTCAAGAGTAGGGGCTCTTCTTTCTCTCAATGTAAAGCTAAAATCAGCTTCAAAAGCCCCAGCAAAAACTACCTTTGCTCCTATAAGGGGGGCTTCATCTCTATGGGTAAACTATTGTGCAATTCGTTGAGTCTTTTTACAAACTCAGAAATGTCTTCATTAGGCCTTCGTTTAATTGCATTAAACTCTGTCAATGAGTAACCATGATCTCTCTTTTCTCTCCATCTCTGAGTGAATCTATTTTCCAACTCTTCCCAGTTATTTATTGAACCATTTGGTAAACCTTTGAACCATTTTCTAGCCTCTCCATCTAGAGACTGCACAAATAGTTTCATCACAACATCTAGGTGTTCTACATTCAAATTCTCAGCAAAAGTGCAAAACAAAGGTAAACGTTGTTTTGCAATTACTTCATTTTCTCCAGTGAAAGGAGGAAGTAATTTGAGGTATTCTTGAGGCGTGGCATTCATTGGTTGTGCAAGATTTAGTGGAGCATATCTATTCGTTAAGAAAGTTGGTACTGCCATATTAACAACTTGGTTAACTGCTCCTTGGGCAGTTGAGGCTGATGAACCTGCTGTGAAACTGGATGAAGGTGGAGGTAAAACTGATATGGGAGTGGGTTGATGAACAATGTTTGAAGAACCAACAACTATATTTGGTTGAGCTTGAGTGAAGGTAGAAGAAACAGACTCAAAAGAATGTTCTTCTAACTCAGGTCCTTGAAAATAATTGGGTGTGGAAGGAGAATCTTGTTCTAAGAAAGAGAGTTCCTCAGAAATATCTTCAAACAAAGGGTTATGAGAATTGCTGCCAGGAGCAGAAAATGTAGGATCAGGTGTTGAAGGAGTTTGAGGTTTCTGAGCCCTTTTGGAAGCCAATATTTTTGGATCTGGCAAAGCAGGGACTATCTGCTGTGAGGTATCCGACCTCGTGTGAAGTCTTTTGAAAGCCAGAATTTTGAAAATAACAAATACAACCCAATATTTCCTCCTCGCTGAACAACCAGAGGAAATAATGTGAAAAACCCAGGGAAAAATAAACTTCGTTTCTTCGTCCCCGACAACGTCGCCAAAAAATGTTGTATCTCAAGAAACAATCCCTTGGCTGTGGTAAGGAATCAGTGCTTAAGACATTTTATAAATGTATGTCACAATTACCATATGAAATGGCCTTTGTTTAACACCCTTGGAATTTAGTTACTTAATACCTTCAATAATTTGATATAATGAAAGCCTTCACAATGCCATAAACTGTTGATATTTGAATGGAATGAAAAGAAGAACTGTAAGAGAAACTCTAAATGATATGCTGAAAACCCAGAATCTACCACTTTTAAGTTTCGGAGGAAATTTGTGGAGGAAGAGAGAACTTAAAATAATATGTTGTAAACACATAATCTATCACTTTAAAGTTCTATCAGGAGTTTATGAAGAGAGAAGAGATGAGGCGAGGGAGCGCAAATTAAGGTTATTTCACTGTTACTCACAATTGTAATTAAGAGACTGACTGCTACATTACTTCACTTCATTCAAAGAGGAATAGCCACAGAGCGAAACAGGAAAGACGTATCAACATCAACAGGTGTAGGAAACTTGATCTTCTTTCATTAATTTCTAAGAGAATTCAGTCATAAACTGACAGTCATCCAGAGGTCCAAAACTTGGAACCCCTTTTCTTTATTTCTCTCCTTAAATACATCAGAGTAGTTCGTAACTCCTGAACTTCTTGAACTCTTCGACTTCCTAAACTGTTAAGATTACTTATGCAATTATAACAAGAAAACAAATTGAAACTTGGAAATATGGTTCGTTTTGCTGAATCTGATGTTGCTGATGCCTCCTCCCGGAGTGTCGAGGTGTCCTTTCTAGTTATGATGCAACAACTGCACCATTCTGTAGTGATGCCTCAGTGCTCGACTCTGACCCAGCTGTCGTGCTTCCAATAGTGCCCCTATACGTTCTTCTATCCGACTCTGCCGATGCCTTTATGCTTCAAACACTGCCATCGTATTACCTGCTACCCGACTCTGACCCAGCTGTCGTGCTTCCAATAGCACCCCTATACGTTCTTCTGTCCGACTCTGCCGATGCCTATGTGCTTCAAACGCTACCATCGTATTACTTGCTACCCGACTCTGCCTTTTCTCCTTTGATCTGCGTCGGGTCGCTTTCCTGAGTCTCTCTGCTGTGTTTTGCTTGTTTCTTCATGATTGAGGCGTTTCACCGGCTTTACGTTATAATCCTCTCTTTCTTCCTCCGACATGGTTTAACACAAAAAATACCTTTTCGCTGGATCTGAAAACCTTTGGAGTTCGCTTTTGAAACCACATCGCATTCGCTCGCACATCCCATTTCACTGTTTTTAGCTTCTTTTTGACACTTATCTTCTAAGTCTTGCGATGTGCGCTATATGATCGGGCCCCACTGCATTGCATATCGCACTTTGGCGAACATAACTCAAGCCCTTTGCTCTTAACACTTAAAACTTGCGATGTGCGGTGTGCGGGCAACGTCACCGCATACCGCTTTTCGGCGAACTTAACTTTTACCTTCCGCGCTCATTCACTAAAACTTTCGATTGGCGATTTGCGATCGGGCCCCATCGCATCGCACATCGCACTCCGATGATTTTAACCTTTACCTCCTGTGCCTATTATTTGAAACTTGCGGTTTGTGGTTTGCGATTTAATCTTCGCCGTCCATCCCTCCGCTCCAGTTTGGCGCTTCGATCCCGACTGTCCATTTTTTCCTTTGTGCCTCCCCCGAAACTCTTAATTTTTTAAGGGAAATGTGCCCTTTCTCCGCCTCTTGAACTGTTCTGCACGTGGACGAGCCCGACTCGATCCACCTTCACATCTTATCTCGTAATGTTAATGTACCAACCTATAAATTAAAGTTCTTCTACAACACACAAAATTTTATATTTTCTATCATATATGCTTTTTTGGTGTTTTGAAAATTAATTCAAAGGTAAATGCAAATGAGCCACAACACCCACGATGTCCCACAACTCCCGCTCCGAAAATAACAAAACATTACGCTCCTTCCACAGACTAAAATTTCTTGCCCTGTCTAACTTGTCCTCATAACGTAGTCCAATAGCCATCCCTGTCAAACTGACCTTCAATAATTTTCACACCCTCAGAACACTGCCCAAGCTCGTTCCCTGTTGCTCGGACACTTTAGAAGTATAGTGGAATTTTTTTAAAATTATCTTTTAATTGTGTGGCCCTTTGGTCCACTTCCACAATCACGGATCTTCGCCCTCTCACCACACTTAGTCATGCTATAGGCTCTGGCCCCTTCATCGTTCAACCACCTCGTCCTAGTCGTCTGTGCACCACTGTCACAAGCTTGCTCTCCATGATGAAATGACCCACTTAACCTGTACACTTGATCTGGCGACTGTTACCCATAGCGGCTTCAAATCTCTACCTGAAAGTCACTTGACTGATCTGTGTTGTCGTTCTAGCTCTACTGACCCTTATGCGCGAGTCTACCCTCTATGTGTGTGGCCCAATTCCCAATCGACACCCTCCACAACTTTTCAAACCCATGACGGCTGTGCTCGGGTGTTGCCCCTTCGACCTAGCACTGTTGGCTCTTGGGTTGGCTTGTTGGCTACTCAACCCACCTTTGACCTCTTCTGCACTCCTCAGCTCCGTGTGCTGAAGGTTGCTAGTTGGGTTACCTCCACTGATGTCCTCGTATGCTGTGTGTTCTCCGCTGGTCTCTAAACTCTGTCGCCCCTATCCAAAAAATATTGGCCTGATTTGCTTTGTCTATGCATGTGCTCAATCACACCTACTATGGTTTTGTGTTGGTTGGTCGGTTCGTGATCTGGCTGTGGTTGCTTGCCGACTGCAAGCAACTGGTAGGATGTTTTCCACCCACTACGGCCTCACGTTTTTTAAATTTATTTCTTTTAAAAAAAGGCGGGCCCTCTTTGCTTCTATTTTTTGAATTGTTTTTTTTGTTCTATTAAAAATTTAGGCCGTCGGAAAAAATTTCCTTTCGGCCCAAAAAAAAATAATTCTTCAATAAAAAATTATGTTTGTATGATCCCAGCGAACTTGGCTCCGGTGATCTGACACGAACCTAACCCTTGTAATTCCGAGATCGATTCAAAGTTTTTACTCTGATACCATGTTAGACTTTCAGAACCAACACCCGGTATTTGGATCCCAACAATTAATAAGCGGAATGAATACATGACTAAATTCCTAAATCATAAAAAAATATAGGGGAAGCAAAAAATAATACTTGATTTGAATCATACACACACAAATAAATTTTTGCCCAATCTCCAGTTCTTCATTAATAAATTAATCACAAACTTACTTGGCCTCCCGTACCAGGGATAATGTCCCAAATAAGAAAATACAATACTGATCACCAGCCTCATTGCACTCTCTCAGACCCAACACATGCTCACTGAGAGGCCTCTCTCAATCTTGTGCTGCTGTTATGTCTTGTCCTCACCTTAGCCTCACCTTTATAACTTTACATTGAGACAAAACCCTAATCCTAAACCTACCCCTAATCTTAAAGTGATGGATGGCCGAGATTAGATCTCGCCTCACTTGACATCGACAACTAAGATTTAAACTTAATCACGAAAACAAATAATCTACTTTATCTAAGTTTTTATTTTAACTCAATAAGCCAACATATAGTTATGTGCTTTTCCTAAGTCTAACTTAGGCTAATTTACATCAACAAACATTCTAAGGTGATATGTGGGCGACTTTTGCACGCCTAGACACAAAGCCTATGTAGAAGTACCTTCCCGAGCTACAAACTTCAACACCACATACATTTCTATATGGTTGTGTGACTTCTTATCCTAGTCGGTTCATGATTCTCAGTAGCATCACATTGGTTGAGGCCCTTGAATTTGTGGGAAAATGAAATATGGCAGCTACTAATTCCAATTTTCCTTAACCTTAATACTTGCTTGTGAAATTTATTATTCTTGTGTTTCTTTATTAGATCTTTTTCATCAAACAAATATCAAGAGCAAAAATAGTAAAGACAGTGGACACAAATATTAGGCTCCAACCCAGGGCAAAACCCCTACAAGGGGAAAATTCGAAAAACTCTTCTCTTCTTATAGAATCTACTTCAAATGAGACAACAAAGACCCAACTCTAGACCAAGTCCTCCTTCAAGTACCAAGTGAGCCCTTCTAAGATAATAAGATCACCACAACTCAATCATGCATCAACCAACTTCTAGCTGCAACTTCGACCCTGCAACTTTGTCCTGCAACTTCGACCTGTAGCTGCTATTGAAACCCGAAACCAACTTCTTTAAGAGATCCTTCTTTGAGCAAGATAGATCCTCCCAAGGTCAACGAGGTCAAGACATAATATTCCTTCTCCCAGTAACTTGATACGACAACTCATCCTACTGCAACTCAAACCTACAATTTTGGCCTCCTTTGTAGCTACAGAAACCCTAGAATTTCGCACGAGTGAGAGAGATAAAGCCCAAAAACAAGTTTTTCCTTGACTTCTTGAATTCCTCTTGCCTTCTAGAACTTTGCTCCTCCTTCCTTGCTTCTCCTTGCCATAGATAGAACTTTTCTTAAGAGATCGAACTTGTGAGTGAGTGAGTGCCAAATGAGGTCGAATCTGCTCCTTTATATAGCCTTTCCAAGGGGTCAAATTCTCTCCTTTAGGTTGACTTGAAGCTACCAAGGCCGACTTGTACTTACGAGGTTTCCAGGACTTTCTAGACTCAAAATAAATTCTTTTACAAGATATATTTTGCTCGGAAGGGTATTATAAACATGATGTTGACTCTCTTGACTCATGACAATATATCCTATGACCTAATAAACCCTAGAAGCATGAAGAACATGCTTGTACCTAGAAGACCATCAATAAAGAGCATGATGTTGAAGAATGTAACTAGTGTCGGTTTTCATAATTGTATTTGAGTCATGATGTAATGTATTTATCAAAAGAAAGAAAACTAAATTTTATTATAAAAGAAATTGACTTATTAAAGCATGGGTTTCATGCTTGGGTCAATAGTTAATAGGTCAAAGCCTCCATTGCAAGCTTCTAGGGTTTGTGTAGAGTCCTTGCCCTTGTCATTATGTAATAGACCCTTCTTGGGCTTCTTGAGTCAAGAAATAAATTTATTTTAGTATAAAATAAGTCATTTAGGCCTCCTCCACCAAGTCGGCCTCAAAGAAGGACAAGTCTGCCTCATCAAGGGAATTCGACCTCATAGAAGCAGTATAAATAGAGGGAGCTCAATTCATTTGAAGCAAATTCACAAGAAGTTCTATTTGCAGTTGCTGGAGAAGAAAGAAGGGTGTGGAATCCAAGGAAGAAAGAGAAAAACCCTAGCGAAGTAGAGGAAACCCTAGCAAAGAAGTTTGGAGACCAATTTCTCTCTCTTGTGATCCACACGTGCGAAATTTTGGAGCTGCAGGAGGGTTGAAGTTGTAGGGATGTAGTAGGGCCGAAATTTTGGAGTAGCTAGGATGAAAATTATGGAGTAATTGGGCTGAAATTAATTTTGTCTTTGATGCAATATTGTTGCAATTGATCTTTGGATTCTGGAAGGACAGTTTGAGGGCTGATTTGGTTGAGTGAGGAAGGTCTTTTGGTTTAAGGTCTTGGTCTATCTCAATTTGATTTACTAGTGGAAGAGTTTGACTGGGTTTTCCCCTATAGAGGAGTTTTAGCTCTAGCTGAATGCCTACATCTGGTGTCATTGATCTTCATGTTTTGATTTGATGATTGCTTGATGAAAAGAAGATAAAAGAAGAACATAAAGAGAGTTAATAAGACTACAAGAATATCACAAGTAATTATCAACATAAGAAAGTATTTCTGCCTTTCCGATTTTCTAACACATGAAACCCATGCTTTAATAATAATAACTTTTTCTTTTCTTCTTTTGTTTGTTACGTAAGATACATATTGAAATGAGTACAACAACCATTATGAAGATCGAAACTAGTTACATTTCCAACATAATCAAGCATGCAATTGTGTAACAAGAAGTCATTAATTTCAAGGGTTATGAAGAACAAAGGATGCTCTTCATCAATTTTTCGGGTGTATAAGACAATTGGGGAATCAAATTCATTTTTGTCATTCACATCTTGGTTTTGTACATTTTGAGGAGGGTGTTGCTGCTCCCATTTTTTTTATCTTTTTCAATTTTGCTAATTTGGGCAACAATGGCATTGTAATTCTTGACTAATGTTGGCATCTACTCTCCAAATATACAGTTAGCATCTTTTGTAAATCACTTAAGGAGACACAAATCATTTTAGTTTTAGGGGATTCAGGTCCCATATTATCATATATCTTATTAGTACTATCTTGAGCTTGTATGATTGTTATAGAATCTTTATCCCTAAAACAATATGATACTTCTCCTTAAAATGCTTGGAGGTATGTGGAGAGGATTAATTTGTCGGGAGGTTGAAGCTTTTTAGGGATGATAGCTATCAAATGGTTAAACCTTTGGTTGAACTCTCTTACACTGTCAAATGCTTTCTTTACTAATAAGAAATCCTTATACAAATATATGCTGTCTCTTTCTTCTATCAACCTAAATGAGAAAACAACAATGAAATCTTCCCATGAATGTATACACTTGTCCAGGAGAGTTTGAAACCATTCCTTAGCATTTCCTTTTAAGGACAAAGTGAAAAGTCTCATTAATACACCATCTTCTACATCTCTATCTAGGTGGGAAGAGCAAGCAATAGTAAAGCTTGTCAAATGTATTTTTGGATCATCTGAAGCATCTCCATAGTAGGGTTGGCAACCACTTGGGGTTTTTGGGAATGGGGTGTGGGTAACGTAATATCCCATCTAGGTCAAGGGGATGTTGAGAATTTAGTAGGGCAGTGTTTAGTTCAATTCTCTTACTTGATAACTGCTTGTGTTATACTTGTTATGCTTCTATCACTTGGATGTTATCTTCATTAGCTTATTATGTCTTTCATCAAGTCAGTTATCAAAACACAAGAGACACATAATTTTGGCCCTTCAAGCCAGGGCCAAAACCTCTCCCTCTTGGAGAGGAAAATTCGAAAGTAATTCTTCTTCTAGATCTTCAATTGACAAGTACCATGACCATGACATAGACCCTTGACACCAGTATGCCTTCAAGACCTTGTCGCTGCTCTTTCTTGGCTCCTTATGCTGATCTCCTTTTCAGCACCATTCTGCACCAGCCCTAGGGAAGCTCGGTCCCTAGCTTTTGATTCCTTTCTTCGGTCACCCAATCTCTGTTCCACAACCTGTCTTACTTCGTCCTTTAGATAGATTCACCCTTAGTCAAGGTAGCCCTCGGTCTACCTAATCTCTGCTCTTGCTTACAGTGCTTTATCTCGCATTATATTGCAGACCTTATATAGAGATGTAGCATACTCAAGATAGAGTATACGAGACCCCTTTCTCTTCGCTGTAATGAGACTCTTCTTCGCTGTCTTGACACTTCTCTTCGCACCAAACTCTAGTCTTTTAATATGCACCGAGCTCAGACTTCGCCCTTGCTAGAATAGGTCTCAGTTTCCTGGATTATGTGAGGTATAGTATGCTCAAGTTCAGATACTTAGCTTGCACTTTTATCACAGAACTTGTCTGAATTGTATGTCATCAATGAGGCTGCAGTCCTATGTATATATAGGGACTGTCTCATGTCTTCTAGGCCAACATGGCTTCTAATATAGGGCCGACTTTACCAATTGATTGAGAGCCGACTTTACAAGGAGCATCTCCAGCGTATTCTAGGCCGTCTTCAAGTTGTACTTTGACAAGGTCTTTGGAGCATACAATTACATCAATGATTGTCCTTTATAAGTGTAACAACACTTCATATACATGACTCTGAATTACATATTTATGACAAGGTGACAAAGCCCTAAAGACATCAAGAAGAAGTCTTTGACCTAAATAAAAACTCTTTGCTCATGAAACCCATGAGTCAAGCATTTACAAAATACATTTTATTATCTTTGTCTTCTTCATTACATAAATTCATAATTACAAGTTATTATGAAGATCGAACCTAGTTACACTTTCCAACACTCCCTCTTAACCAGGGAGGTATTCATAATGGTGCATGGTCACTCTCAATTTGAAGAATCTCATAAGAAGAATTCGATTGGTAATCCATTTGTTATAGCATCTTGTTACAGTGCAAGGCCTTGACTAACAACTCCATCTTTCCACGAGACCATGAGCTACAATGCTGGGGAGACCAATGATTATAGACACTTTCATCATTGTCTCCTAGGTACATACTCCACCTGAGTGTTCACCGAGTATGACCTCATACGACTATTCTTATCGGGATAGCTAATCCTCAAAGAATATTCATCCTTTCACGACTACTCTTTCCATGGATGCCCTAATACATCGTATCGGATGCCAGATGATTACCCAATCCCGCATTCTGTCTTCCAGGTGAAGACCAGAATGATGTGTCTATCTCTCCCTCTCAACTAGGGAGGACATATTTCACAAAGGAATGTACCTAAGCTTCCCTCTTGGCTTAGGAATTATCGAGTTTCTTCCAAGTAAGAAACTTATTTCCAGACTCCCTCTTAACCAGGGACCTACAACAACAATGATGAAAAAACCCCCAGTTGCTCATGAAGAACTCCTTTCTTTTGATGTCATGAATTTCTTCGTTGTTGAGGAGTCTTCATCCCTTTGGAATATTTTCGCAATTAGGGCACTGATCATCCATAACTTGTCAGAAAGTGATCCATCAATCTTTTCATCTTATTTAGCTTCATGCCATGCTACTTTCTTTCGAACCATACTTCATCCAAGAATATTTCATCTTGCCATATGGTTATCAATCTGTGGAAGACATATAATTCCCTTTGGCAGCCCTGCATAAGCTCATCAAATATTACACAATTATAAATATGAATACTTAAATCAAGAGTTACCTTAGTGATGATCTTTCATCATGACATCCTTTTTGTAGGCATCGACATCCTTTGTTATAGATTGACACATCTCCTTAAGATATGTATTGTCAAGGATCTCTATCTTTTCCAGACTTCTATCAGAGTCCACATATCTTCCCAGGAGATCTCCTAGTCAACTCTTCTTGGTTTCCTTGGATGTTGACTGCCTTTTACCATGGTTGCACTACTTACGATCTCTTCCTTCCACACAATTTTATTTCATTCCCAGGAACTTCCACTGTGCAGTTCCTTGATAATGTACAATCACTTTATATTCCATATGAGGACATATTATGTTGATTTCATCTAGTGAAGATCATGCCCTTTGGCAACTTGTGTATCAAAAGAGTTTCTGCTTTCTATATTGATCATACTTCTAAAGATAGAAGTATACTACCTGCAACCACATGACATGACTTCATAACATCCATTGTTAGCATATATATACATGTACTTCATTCTTTCCTTTTGAGTCATCATGCAGCATGATTCCTTAGAATGAAGAGTTTCATTCCCTTGACCTGCTTCATCAATATGTCATCATATCCTAATCCTAGAATTCTGCAAGTTAGAATTCTCAATGAAACCTTTTGCTTTCTTTCTAACCAGTGAATCCAAAGAGGTTTCCATTAGAAAATGTCAGCATCTGTTTCCATATTGATTATTGAATGATGACCCCTGATCTAGATGACTACCTTCCATAAGTGTTGTTTTCAGTGAGGTACCCAGGAGCTACTTATCTCATAGAATGGTTGTCACACATCCTCCTACGACGAGTGCTCCTCTTTCAATGCTTTCACCATGGTGCCAATTAATATACAATGCTTCCTAACATACCATTTTACAACCAACAGATACCTCTTAAAGAGGAAGATGATCTCAATCATAATAAATATATTTCACTTCTTCTTTCTTAGGTTTCTTTGAATCTAATTCTTCCATTTCTCTGGTGACATGAGCTTCTCATAGTGCCCAAGTTCATTACATCCATAGCATCGTATCTTATCCATGTTTCTCCTTTTCTTCTGAGGACCAAACTTACCTAATCTTCCCTTTCTTCTTGACATGGCAACATAGGCTTGATTCTCTTCAGTTGATTCTATATCAGTTTTAGCTTTTAACCTCATCTCTTCTATCTTAAATAGAGACAATAGATCTTAGAATGGTGTTACTTCTTTCTTCCCATAGATACTTGAGGTGAAGTTTCCCCATCCCTCTGGTAGAGCATTCAACACCACTGTAGTCATTTCTCTATCAAACATTACTTCTCTCAATTCCTGCAGTTGATCTTGTACTTCATAAAGTATGAAGTTATTCTTGACATCTTCAACCTGTATAGTTCTTATCTCAGAGATATTACTTCTCCTGCGGTACTTACCGAGAATAGCTCCACCAATTTGTCATATATTTCTTTTGAAATTCTAGTTTCGATACATGGGGGATGTGAGAGTCCTTTATGGATTCTGTAAGAATTCTCTTGGCTCTTATGTCTCCCTTGAGTATCTTCTTTTGAATTTACCGACCTTTTGATATAGTCCATGACTTCATTATTTGGATCTGACCTTTTCTTCCATGCAAGAAAGTTTGAAACCCCAACCAGTTTGTTGCTTTCTTTGCAAAAAGACATTTTGACAGATTCAGATGAAGTCATAAAGATACTTACTTGAGTAGATGTTTTTATTCTTCTATCAACTTCCTTGTTGATGAAGATAGCAGTAGGAGCGCCCTCTTAGATTAACTTCTTCAATAGTGGTGAATGAGAGCTAGATCACCTTGAATCCTTGATGATGACTTCAACAAAATGATGATTCTCCAATAGTGTTGATTTGGCTTCAATACCAAATATCCTTCGATTATTTGAATATTAAGATCGCTGCCTTGATCTTCCTTTTGATGAATGAGGTCTTTGGTCTTGAGATGGCTGAAGGGATTTTCTAACTTCCTGCAAACTGCTCCTTCTTGAATGAATGAAGATCTTCTTAGATCTAGAAATTGACTTTACCAAGTAGATCCTTCTATCAATCTTGATATATTTCTTAAAACTGATCCTTGATGTTTTCTTGATACTTGTGTGTCTTCTTGTCAAATAACCCTTTCTTGTCTTCAACACCTTAGCTCTGATACCATGTTGAGAATTTAGTAGGGCAGTGTTTAATTCAATTCTCTTACTTGATAACTGCTTGTGTTATACTTGTTATGCTTCCATTACTTAGATCTTATCTTCATTAGCTTATTATGTCTTTCATCAAGTCAATTATCAAAACACAAGAGACACAGAATTTTGGCTCTTCAAGCCAGGGCCAAAACCTCTCCCTCTTGGAGAGAAAAACCCGAAAGTAATTCTTCTTCTAGATCTTCGATTCACAAGTACCATGACCATGACACAAACCCTTGAGACCAGTATGCCTCCAAGACCTTGTCACTGCTCTTTCTTAGCTCCATATGCTGATCTCCTTTTCAGCGCCGTTATGCACTAGCCCTAGGGAAGCTCGGTCCCTAGCTTTTGATTCCTTTCTTCGGTCACCATTATAGTATACGAGACCCCTTTCTCTTCGCTGTAATGAGACTCTTCTTCGCTGTCTTGACACTTCTCTTCGCACCAAACTCCAGTCTTTTAATACGCACTGAGGTTAGACTTCTCCCTTTCTGGAATAGGTCTCGGTTTCCCAGGATTATGCGAGGTATAGTATGCTCAAGTTCAGAGGTAATTATCATTCTTCCTTCTTCGTACTTTAGTCCTTAATCTTTTGAACTAAGACAAATCCTTAGCTCACACTTTTATCACAGAACTTGTCCAAATTGTATGTCATCAATGAGGCCACAGTCCTATGTATATATAGGGACTGTCTTATGTCTTCTAGGCAGACATGGCTTCTGCCATAGGGCTGACTTTACAAGGAGCATCTCTAGCATCTTCTAGGCCATCTTCAAGGAGTACTTTGACAAGGTCTTTAGAGCATACATTACATCAAGGATTGTCCTTGATAAGTGTAACAACACTTCATATACATGACTCTGAATTATATATTTATGACAAGGTGACAAAGCCCTAAAGACATCAAGAAGAAGTCTTTGACCTAAATAAAAACTCCTTGCTCATGAAGCCCATGAGTCGAGCATTTACAAAATACATTTTATTATCTTTGTCTTCTTCATTACATAAATTCATAATTACAAGTCATTATGAAGATCGAACCTAGATATACTTTCCAAAAGGGGAGACGTCGTGTAATGGATCCACAACTTTACAATTACATCCATATTGTCAAGGATGTAACCTTTAGGAGTATCTTCATCTCTACTCTGATAAGTTAAACATGGAACACGTTCTTCATGTTTCATGATTAGGAGTCACTAGATAAGAATTTCTAACACAGGATTTGGGATGCTGTTCTCATCAATGAGGCTTGAAGCCTCGAATTAGGATTTCGAGGAGGTGGTTTCAACTCCTCCTCGGCAATGGTGCCAAAAATGTTGTTGCAGAATCTAGTAGGCCTAGTGCAAAGCCTCACTAGGTAGAAACCAAACTTTAGGGCGACAAGAAATTGGTTGCCACTGTCACCTCAACAACCTATCTTCTATTGCCCTAAGGTTTGGTTCCTGCCTAGTGAGGCTTTGCACTAGGCTTGCTAGATTTTGCGGCAACATCACATACTGGTAGAGAATATAGGTCAATAACCTAAAACAACCTATCTCGGATCCAAAATGTTTTTCTCTAGCATAGATCATGGGCTTCCCACCTTTGAGTTCTTTCAACAACTCCCTATCCTAGGTAGAAGCCCTGCTATCCGTACACAGATTACTAGAAGGTTTAAGAATGCTAGGATACTATGTTAACTTTTTATACATGGTAAATAGGCTTGCAACTACAACCCTTAGAACAATGAAGTTTAGAGGAACTCACAAAACTACATCTTTATGCTATATCTGTAAACACATATGCTAGTTGAAAATTACTAACACATAAGCTAGGTCCACAATGCTTTTTTCAGGTATGGATCTTTGGCTTCTCACCTTTGAAATATTTCAACAACTCCCTATCCCATGTAGGAGCTCTGGTATCTGCACATGGATTACTAGAAGGTTTAAGAAACTAGCTTTGATATTATGTTAAATTTTGGTACATGATAGATAGACCTGCAACTTTGAACCTTAGTAAGCTGAAATTTAAAGGAACTCACAAAATTGCTTCTTTAGGCTAGATTTGTAAACACATAAGCTAGATGAAAAGAACTGACTATAAACTAATATGTTAAATTTCTTGAAACTTTGCGCACTACTTAGATGAATTACTGAAAACAAGGCAACTGAAAACGGAAACCAAATTTACTTTCACCAAGATACAAAGTTAAAAAAAAAAAAAGTTTGGCAGGACTACATCTTCATCATGTCCAATATATCACCCCGACTGGGGCGGGAATTGAACCGATGACTTCACATCAAGGAGTTCCTTAACAAAGCTCCTAATCATTGTCTATCCAAGACCCTGTGGACAAGATACAAAGTTTCTTCAGTTCAACATGCCGTGGTAAATAATCGAGATGAAAACACGTGCGTACAAAATTGACACACTTGTTTTACCTAGGAAACCCAAACGGGAAAGCCTTCTTTCTTTGTTGTGGTCTTTTATTGATTGTTCTTTGAGCAAATGGATCTATTACAATTCACGTTGCTATTGTAGCCAACAATTTGTCTCTGAGAAAGCGCTAGGCTTTTCCTTACTAATCTCAACTCTGCAATTGATCTCGCCCTGCCCAATTGATCTTTGCTGAAGATAGTCTCGACGTGCTCTATAAATCTTGATCTCGTGCTCCACAATCCTTGCGCACTCTGGCTCCTAAATCCTTACGCACTCCTGGCTCCTAAATCTATGCAAACTATTGATCCTCAACTGATGTGCATTCCACAATAAAGAATTTATCTGTATGATCTTGTGCCTTCACCCTTCTCTTTATAGATAGAATTTGATGCATGCAAGAAGGCCTAATTGAATGACAATTGACACTAGTGTCATGAGTTTTCTTTGCTAGTTAACTGGAGCAAGTCCCAATTACACTTGGACTAGCCCTTAGTTAAGTAGCTCGAGTTCCTCCTTGATTTCCTCTAGTTGCGATTTGAGTTAACTGAGAACTCAACTTGTTCTCTCTCCAATCAACACTGAAGTCTTAACTCTATCTAACTGAACTTGTCATTGCAACCTCATCCTGTAGTCAAACTAAAGAAGACTCCAACTAACTGAAGCTCCAACACTACACATGCAAACTTGATGACCATTCTAGTAAACTAGAAATCAACTGATTGTAACTAGAGAAATCTCACGAACTCGCATTCATGCTAGAGAAAAACTAATTCAAGGTCTTCATTGGCTACGACACAACCCAAAAGACCTTCCATCGCTACATTTTCAACACTCCCACTTAGCGAGGAAGGGATTTTGTACAACTCCCAACTTATCTCTGAAGAACACGAACTTGCCTTTGACTAAGGCCTTTGTCAAGATAATCCGCAACTTGCTCATCTGTTGGAATATACAGTGGATTTACTATCCCTTTCTGCACACAGTCCTTGAGAGGATGGTACTTGATCTTGATGTGCTTGGAGCGATCATGAAACATTAGATTCTCAGAGAGCTTAATGTAACTTTGATTGTCACAGTGTAACACAGTGGGCTCCATCCCCTGCCTGAAGAGACCTACAAGCAACTTCCTCATCCAGATAGCTTCACATGCTGGCAACCATGTATTCGGCCTCTGCTGAACCGAGGCAACATGCTCCCAGCTCAACCTCTTCCAATAGCAATTACAACTTGCACTTCCATTGTGTAAAATTGGAAGTACCTTCCAATTTGTCACTCTCTCTAAGATTAAAAATAGTCGTCACTACAAATTGAAAGATCAATTGGGTATAATATTATTGGCACGTGTATATAGTATTATTCTCTTTCTGCTTTTGCCATAACAAAGACTACAAACCAATGCAGTGCAATTGTGCCTTGTAATGTTTTAAAACTTGATCTTGATGTGCTTGGAGCGATCATGAAACACTGGATTCTCAGAGAGCTCAATGCAACTTTGATTGTCACAGTGTATCACAATAGGCTCCATCCCCTGCTTGAAGAGACCTACAAGCAACTTCCTCATCCAGATAGCTTCACATGCTGGCAACCATGTACGCGGCCTCTGCTGAACTGAGGCAACATACTCCCAGTTCAACCTCGTCCAATAGAAATTACAACTTGCACTTCCATTGTGTAAAATTGGAAGTACCTTCCAATTTGTTACTCTCTCTAAGATTAAAAATAGTCACCACTACAAATTGAAAGATCAATTGGCTACAATATTATTGGCACGTGTATATAGCATTATTCTCTTTCTGCTTTTGCCATAACAAAGACTACAAACCAATGCAGTGCAATTGTGCCCTGTAATGTTTTAAAACTTGGACTTGGCTTAAAATTGGTTGAGCGTCAACATGGACCCAGATTGACTTGGGCCTATTTGACTCGGTTTACCAAAAAATACATAAAATAATAAAGTTTTAATTAAAAAAATATATTCTAAAGATTCCAAACCATGATTCTCTTGATTTTTGTGTTGCATTGGGAGGTATTCCCGCATGCCAAGAGCTAAATCAGTCTAGAAAAATTATGGAAATTAAAATAAATAAATTTTATTTTTTGGTTTTCATATAGGCTCAAAAGGGACAAGTCAGCCCCAACATGAAAGGGTGTGTCCCTTGGAGTAAATGCACCCATTCGACTTGTATATACTATATACACACATGATGTGACACTTCACCTATCTCACTTACTCATCATCTCTCTTATATAGAAGACACTCGTGGGAGCAGAGAAATGATGAAATGGCTATAGTTTGGATTTGGTTTTTGGCACAGTTTTCTAGACATTTCATTGTAAACCTTGTTGAAGAAGAATTGCTGGGTTTTCTCCCAAGTTTGGGTTTCTTAAGGAAAATTTTGTTGTTTTTATTGTGCATGGCGGTCTCTTTATGATCTTTATTGTTTCTACTGTTTTCACTCCTTAACTGTTGAGATTTTATGTGTATAATTGCTTAATAATGTCAGTGACATAAGAAGAATTAATTAAAGATCATTAAAAATAATTATTAGATCAGAAAATTAATTTTTTTTCTGTTTATCATTGCAGA
The DNA here is from genome assembly GCA_034641835.2 of Pinus albicaulis. Taxonomy (NCBI): domain Eukaryota; kingdom Viridiplantae; phylum Streptophyta; class Pinopsida; order Pinales; family Pinaceae; genus Pinus; species Pinus albicaulis. The sequence continues at coordinate 404,848,928 of CM076574.1, forward strand.
AAATTCAACAGATTCCAATTTTTTTTGAAATTTTGAAGGAAAACATTATGATTAAATGAGCAAGAACATTCAAATGACAAGCAATTTTCCAACATTGCTTATATTTAGATGCTCATCATTAGTATCGGCCTTTGCCTCTTGTCTAGCCTTTGCCTCTACCTCGATTGTCTAGGGACATCAGTCAACACCATACTATTTTGATGAAACTGACTTAATCCAAGCCTTATAATATGGTAGAAAAAGCTTAACAGCATAACCAACTATTTTGGTTTGAGTGAAGGTACATTTTTGCTAAGGCCATTATAGAGGAGCTCAACAATCACTACCTCCAACATCAAGGGGCATAAAGGGCTTCGTACTTTTGATTAAATGTCAATTCTATACCCCAATTTGTGATAGAATCCAATGAAGACTGCTTAATTTTGAATGGAATATAAAATTCTACTTTCTCCATATGCAGTCTGATGAGGTTGGAACCACTCTCAAACATCCTGAAACGATTAATGGTAATGTTAAGACTTTAAGTAAGAGTTGTCATTTTCAACTTTTACTTGAGAATTTAACATTACAATTAATTGCCAGCATTGGTAAGGAGTTAGTTTTTGTCTTTTTTTGGTTATAAAAAATAATGAGTTTTGCTCATTGAGTCAATTACAGTGGGTTCCAGTAGCTACTTGGTTGAGTACCTACAATCTTGGCTGAGTAGGTACTAGGGTCAGTTTGGTCTGAACCGGCCAAGCCAAAGTTTTCATTGGCCAAGTTATGATGGACAGTGGTCAACTCGCCCAAGACTGAGTCTGAGTCAACTTGATTTGAGTTTGAAAATACTGACCCCCGTATCTCCTGGGTAATGCAGATCACAAACATGTGCTATGGCTAGTTTCTTACTATGTCTTAGTACAAGCTCATAATTTGTGTACATAACTGGAAGTTTTTTTCTTCCCATGAGATATCTTTTATATTCCATATGAGGAATAGACATGTTTCAGTCCATGGAGGACTGTTCAGACAACAAGGCTCAAAGCCGTGACAAGAAAGACTTCTTATGAGTTCAACATGTCACATGCAGGAATTGAACCCGGGTGGGGAGGATGGCTTCTCCCAACCACCTGAGCTAAAGACCACAAACTGCAAACTTGAAGTGACACTTATTTCACTTTAAGAGAAATTTTGGTCTGTGAATCAGACATAAAAGATGGTCATTAAAGAATATAAGCATTCCTTTTGCTCTATAAATGGAAAACATCCATTTATAATGCCTTTGATTTGTGCATCAGATAGTGTTACTGCCTTGAGTGCATCCCAATGTTTGAGTTGATAACAGATAGAAGCAATGAAATTAAAGGTTAGAGATTTATTATTAATTCTAACATGGGAAGCAGCTATCTTTTACAGTTTATCAATGGACTCCGTCAGCCACTGTCTTATCCATAGTTACAAAATATGGCCATATTATTCTTGTCAGTATGAAAATTTGATTGTAATTCGATTCAGTTAAATTATTAAAAACATTGATTTGGTTTGTTCAACATATTTTTGATCGAATCCAATCAAATTTCTGCAATTTGATTGGGCTTTTATTTGATAAAATGTGTCTGCAGTTTGATGGTGATTCAGCACAGTAAAAGAAACCCTCAAAATTAAACAAAAAACCCCAAACATCATGCAACTCTTTGCTCTTACTTGTCACTCCTCTGCTGCTTGCTTGCTTAAGCCATTAACTCGCCTGCTCACTCAAGTGGTTTCTGGCACATGGATAACACATTAAATCCTATAAAAAATGGAGCATGTGTCATCAACACTCGTACAGTTTTTTATCTGTTGAAATTGTGAAGAATTTGCTTTATTTTAGTTCCAGTTCATTTTCCTCAAAACTACTCGTGAAGTGAATTTCAATGCAATACTACACATATTTTACTTTCTATCGGAGTTGCTGATAGAGTCAGGAATGGATTTTCTGATAAAAACACAACTTCTCATCGAGGAGAATAATGAACAGAAGGTTGACATTTTGGTCCTGACTCCAACTCCTGAAACATTATTGTGGCTCTAAAGTTGTATGAATGTATGCTTTCCATTTATAATTCATAATTCATGGTTTGAGTTCAAACTTGTCTGAGCTTTGAGCATGATACCTGTCTATTGGAGTTGCCAATTATTATTTTTTAATGCAGGAGCAATGCAAAACTTTTTTTAAAGTTGAGACGTCTAAAGGAACATTCCAGAACTCGCAAGCTGCATATCAAGTCATAAACTTGAGATTGTCAATGGTTAGATCCTTCAGTCAATACAAGAGCTTGTTGCTTGCAGTCAGTCAGCTTAATCACTGTCCTCTCCCTGATGCATGGACTGCAATGTGTCTTCATGTGGCTCATTTTCAGCACCTTTAATATTAAGTTTGCCTGCGGTTTGAGACTTTATTATCTTTCGTTTATTGTAGTTTATTGTTATGTGGGTGCTGGCTGTTCAATATTGTCTGAACTTAAACACAATTAGGGAAAGTTAATGTTAATATTTGGCATTTGAAAATTGGGCATTGGTGTTTTAACTCTTTTATGTCTTGAAATACTAGTTAAAACCTTAACTAACTGTGTTTAGAGTAGCATAATTTTCTTGATTTCAGAAATTCCGTTTGCTTATTGTTTGTAGTTATATGATATGCCCTAGATAACTGGAGACTGATTACTTAATTATTTGATTTTGCTGTTCTTAGAACAAGTGAGAACAGTTTATTGGTTACTAATATTGCATCTCTTAGACCTTTCAAAGAGAGAATTCAGAACCCTTGAAAGGCAAAGCTAAGAAGTCTCTTGTTAATTGTGTTCCAACTTCCAACTCTGATGGCATGTTTTGGTGTCCTGCAGGTTGAGATTTGGTTGCTGTTAAAATTGGACAACTAGGTCCAAACTCCGAGTTGTGCTGCTCGGATGACGATCCCAATATTTTTATTGGATTCCTCTTTCGGAGAGGTGTAAGATTGATCTAAAGATCATCTCGATCGGATGAGCAGAACATGTACTTTGAATTTATTCCACTTATGTGTTAGGTCGGCCTGGAATAAAATATTGACTTAAATGTCTTAAAGGACGTGTCACACACCCCCAAAGATTCCTATATATTGGAGAGACTTGGAGTTCATTTGACACACATCGATGTGGAGGAATTCTCTCTCTGGATAGCGTTGGAGCTGCGTATTCTTTGTTTGGGTTGTTCTGGGGTTATGTGTGACACGCTTGGCTGAATGACCTATTGGAGACTTTGCTAGTAGAAGCATCCTGCTGATCGCCGTAACGCCACCATTTCTTATCTCTGTCTTGCTTGGCTTGTCTTCTATCGATCTTTTAGTATGTTCTATCTTCTTCAGTGTTGTGCCCTAATCTGAAATGGCATAGAACATGAGCAGAAATTAACATGGTATCAGAGCAAGGTTTGAAGACAATGCCCTAGTTAGCGTGGAAGAAAGGCTTAGCGTGGAAGAAGCTGTAGGTTATAGCATATGGTTGAGGCTGTTTGTGGGAAGTTCTCCTGTGCCCTAGACGCTGAATTAAGCCTGTCTTGTAAGTTCGAGAATGCACTTTTTGCGGAGAAGTCTATGACGCGTAGCATCAATTTAAGTCTTCGTAAATTCTGTCTGATTTGATGCTTCACCAAATTGAACCCCATGTAATGGAGAACAACGACCAACATAAACTGCGGAATCTTATTATAGAGATTCTGTGTTTCGGCCTTACGTGCAGAACCTGCTGATGGTCGCCACGTACGTTTTGATGAGGGACGCGGGTCTGTCTCAGCCTGCGTGGAAGGGCAACGTATGCTACTGTAAGAGGGACGCAGTCCCCACCTCATTTTTGGAGGACGCTGCCGGTCTATATCTAATCTCCTAAAGGAATGCAGTGAATTAAAAACAGCTGTGGGTGGATTCAGACTTTCAAGGGCGTAATTAAGTAAAGCGTTGGTTCTCTGTAGGCAGAAGTGTCCCGACCACTGGAAACAACGTCGAGTGAAATCACTAATGCGGAATTTTATTGTCGAGTCCCCTACATGCGTGCGCCCACAATTGCTCGGCACTCGGACGTTACCAGACTCGGCTTCTTAACTGGTTCCAGTTACCAAACTCGGACATTCTGTCGGTGGAGCGGCCGAAAGTGGGAAGAATATGGAGAGAATGGCAGCAGGAGGAAGAACATCATTGTGGTGGGATACGGTGAACTGTCGCCTGCCTTCTCCCTCGAATCCCTACATCATCAATGCCATGTCCTCCGCTTTACTGAGGATATTTGGCATTATAAACGTTCACGCAGAAGGTGGTGGCGGTAACCTCTACGATCATTTCTCCGCGTATCGATTCTTTTCTGAGACACAAACGCAGTTTGACCAGATTCTCATTAACGTTGGAATTCAAATGCAGCAGACCGCTCCTGGCGATTTTGACGTAGAGAAAATGATGATGGCGGATGTTCTTCTCTGGGCGATGGATACCCCGCCGCCTGCAAATATCGTGCTTATTGTCGGGTATATGGATTTCAGTTAAGTGTTTGAAAAGCTTCGCCAGAGATCATATAATGTATTTCTCGTCAGCTCCTCTAGCCTTCTAGTGCCTAAAGTTTCTCTGATGCTGGAAGAAACACATAGCAGATCTATTTTCTACTACGGTCTGGAGAGTTCATTCAGAGTACCCTTTTTTTTTTTTTCAGAATTGGGTGGAATAATCCTTCTCCGAATGAAACAGGCAGAAACTCTGTGCAACCTGACCCTGGTTTTAATGTCAATTATATTACTGCAGAGAAATCTGTGAGGCCTCTATTACTACCATCTTCTACAGAGGATAATGAGAGACCTACATTCCTCCCACCAAATAAAGAGACAGAGTACTGGAAGAAGGCTGCTGCAGTAACGGCATCTCACAATGGAGCAATGAATGGAAAGAATGGGCGACGAATCGATTTCGTACGGACGTGGATCCCGCCGTCAATTGGAAAACGTGGAGAGGGCACCAGCCGTCAAATGAATTTACATCTAGTATTCGTGCGCCTGTTGTGTGAGCCGACGTTGTGTCTCCCTCATCGTCAATCCAGTGTTGCTTAAGAATGAGCATGGAGCAGAATTGCTCATTCCTGTTTGTGGAACGGCTTGTGTGCTTACTGTGGTGGCGGAAGAGTGGTGGTGCCTGGGTGCTGGTCTGCGGTGGGCAACAAAACCGTGAGCAACGTGTTGGAAAGCGATTGCTGCTGTAGGTGTTTTTTTTGTGCTGTTGCGTAACCTGTGGTGGATCTGCCCACAATATTGCATGGCGTGAAGTGACCAATGCTGAAGTCACAGCGTAGTATAGATGTATGTGAGGACGGCAATGGTGTGAATAGTCTGGAATAGTGCCACGTTACGATGAACGTTGAAATACACCTGTGGATCATATTTAAAGTCAGCAACTCAAGGCAAGCGTGCTTTGTGAAATAATCACGTGAAGAAGTCTGAAAGAAACAGTGCTGGATTGGGATCACTATGATACCCTATTTAAGCTCAGAAATATGCAAACTAGTGAACAGTTAAGGCAGAAGTATTGGAACAACAACACTCTTTGCAGGTATAGGAGGAAGAGAACCCTGCCTGTACATCAAGGACAAGAGTCCAAGAAATGTAAGTGAAGTTCATATTCAGCAAGCCGTGATGAATGTGATAGTTCTAAATCTGTGATTCTATGTCACTGTCATCATGACAGTGACATAGACAGACAACCATGTTTGAAGTTGGAAATTCTAAAGGGTTGAATGCTGAAGTCCTTGGGAAAATTCTATGTAGTGGTCAAATTGTTGACGAAATGGGCATAGATGTAAGTCATTGAGCCAGGCAAATTTTGACAGCCCTAGGAGCTGTCTGCTGAAATAACCAGAAATGGGTAGATCTGGAAGCAACTCAAGGTGCAATGCCTCAAGTGCAGGATAAACCAAGGTAGATTGGATCCCTAGGTTTTTGTAAGCTGCAGTCTTAGAAGGCTGTTTGAAGGAGCTACTCACAAAATAACAGGAAGTCGCTGAAAGGACTTCTAATACAAGCTAAGGCTTGTTGATATGTTCCCCCTGTATGACAGTGACATTGATAGACACCTATGTAGCAGCAAGCATGTGACTGTATCAGTCTTACATTGGAGCGTTATGGTAAACTTAAAATGTGAACTGAGAAGTTTATGCAGCTTTTTGTCACATGGTTGGAATCTTGAATCATGATCAGCAAAGTCTGATTAGATGGCTTTGACTGTGGGAGATCAAGTCCCTATTCCAAGTTGGTGTCTGGGATGCCCTCATTTAAATAGATGTCTTCTCCCGAGAGAGAAGCCGACATTAAGAGGGAGATATATCTGTATATGCTCCTGAGTGGATACCTTTGTTCAACGAAAGAAGATCCTCATGGCTCAGGGACATATGGCTTCAGAGGGGGAAATTCCGAAGGAAAACCAAGAAGCCATATAAATACCAGGGTATCTAGCAGCCATGAGTACTATTGAAGCTTGGATCCTTTGAGGAAGTCGTAAAGCATCAAAGGATGCTATGCACGAAGAGTATGAGTCCATTATGGAGAATGATGTCTGGGATGTGGTTCCAAGACCATAGGACAAAGCAGTTGTCACCTCGAAATGGCTCTACAAGATGAAGCATGGATCTGATGGAAGTGCTGAAAAGTTCAAGGCAAGATTCGTTGTCCGTGGCTTCTCTCAAAAGGAAGTAATAGATTATGATGACATATTTGCATCTGTGGCCCGATACACCACCATTCGATCTATTATAGCCCTTGCTGCTACGCAAGGATGGAGTCTTCATCAGATGATGTGAAGACCGCATTTCTGCATGATGCGATAAAGGAAGAGATATATGTGGAGCAACCTCTGGGGTTGGAAGTCCATGATCGGGACACCCATGTCTGCAGGTTGAAGAAAGCCCTCTATGAGCTGAAACAAGCACCCTGAGCTTGGTATGAGAGGATAGATAGCTACTTGATGAAGTTGGGCTTCACTCGTAGTATTGCTGATCTGAACCTTCACTGCAAGGTTAATAGAAAGAAGCCTCTCACTCTGGTGCTGTATGTGGATGACCTCTTCTTGACAGGTGTTGACCCTCTCTTTCATCAGTGCAAGAGGGAGCTCGCTACTGAGTTTGAGATGAAGGACCTAGGACGAATATCTAGGCCTAAAGGTCTAGCAGAGACCGGGCGAGATTTTCCTTTCTCAAGGAAAATACATTATGAAGTTTCTGGTATGATGGACTGTAAGTCCATGGAACTCAACTTTAAGAAGTTGAGTAGCAGCGTTGCTGGGCTCGTCTTACTGAGTATTGTCAACTCATAGGGACCCTGATGTTCTTAATGAACACCTGTTCGAACGTATGTTGTGCAGTGAACACTTTGAGTCAACACATGGTTGATCATAACATTCACTGGGTTGGTGCCAAGAAACTCTTGAGATATCTCTGAGGCACGATAGACCATGGGCTGAGATACACTGCCAGGAGTATGACACTCCATGGATATACTGATGTCGATTGGGCTGGCAGTGTGGTGGATCGTGGTGGATCGCAAGAGCACATCTGGATGCTACTTCACACGTAGATCTACTTTGGGCAGGAAAATGAAGTCGGTAGCCTTGAGCACCGTTGAGGCCGAATACATTGTAACATGTATGGCCTATTGTGAAGTCACTTGGTTGCGAAAGCTCTTCAGTGAGCTGTTCGAGCATGTGCTAGATGCCACCGTTATCCTTTGTGATAACTAGAGGGGGATTCGTTTGTCATAGAATCCCGTGTTCCACGATCGATCCAAGCATGTTGATGGCTGGTACCACTTTATTCGGGATATGGTACAGCGAGGCGCCGTAAGGCTCGATCATAGGAACTGATGAGCAGGTCGCGGATATTCTCACTATGCCCTTGGGGAAGGTCATGTTCCTAACCTTCCGTGAGAATCTTGGAATCATGGAATGACTCTATTCTGAGGGTCTTGTTGGACGATGAGCTCTGGGAGCTCAAAGGGGGGTTTTGGGGATAACTTCTCGGAAGCTATAAGCACTTATGGTGCTTCTGCCCCACCGTTGTGATTTTGAGTTGGTTCGCCTCTCATTTTCTGTGCCCCGTATGCATCCTACCCATTGAGTTCAGGGCTCATGGGAAGTACCTCTCATTTGGCCAATGAGGTGTGGAAAAGTTAGAGACTATTAGCAAAGACTGATGGACGCATCAGAGATTGCCGTACTCTCTATCTGGGATGGCACGGTCCAACCACTTGATCTGGGATCAAGATTTGTGAGGTCTGGGACCTGCGCGACTTCGGATCGGATGAACCCGACTTCGGGTTGGTTGGAGACTCTTTGTGAGTCGATAGAGGTTTCGGACCTGCGGGAAATTTTGAATCTTGTCAGTAGGGTATGATGTCTTTGTAGTGACCCATACATTCGAAATAAAGAGGCCAACAAAGCAAGTTACGGCGGATGACGCACGATGTTTGGATTACACTAGTGGACGGAGTTCTCCCTAGTTGAGAGGGAGTGTTAAAATTGGACAACTAGGTCCAAACTCCAGGTTGTGTTGCTCAGATGACGATCCCAATATTTTTATTGGATTCCTCTTTCGGAGAGGTGTAAGATTGATCTAAAGATCATCTCGATCGGATGAACAGAACATGTACTTTGAATTTATTCCACTTATGTGCTAGGTCGGCCTGGAATAAAATATTGACTTAAATGTCTTAAAGGACGTGTCACACACCCCCAAAGATTCCTATATATTGGAGAGACTTGGAGTTCATTTGACACACATTGGCATGGAGGAATTCTCTCTCTCTTGATGGCGTTGGAGCTGCGTATTCTTTGTTTGGGTTGTTCTGGGGTTATGTGTGACACGCTTGGCTGAATGACCTATTGGAGACTTTGCTGGTAGAAGCATCCTGCTGATCGCCGTAATGCCACCATTTCTTATCTCTGTTTTGGCTTGTCTTCTATCGATCTATTAGTATGTTCTATCTTCTTCAGTATTGTGCCCTAATCTGAAATGGCATAAAACATGAGCAGAACAACTATTAATAAACAGATAATAAGAACTCCGAAGCTCCAACAATTTCTTTATAAGAACTCATGAGCTCCAAGAACTGATCTTAGCTATTTTCGGATGAAATATAGTATATACAATAGATTCAGATGATTTTGTGATCATCCTTATGTTGAGAAATCTAGGACAGAGCTTTAGGGTTATTATTAATTGCTTTCTGTTATGTCTGACAATTTCTTGTGAGTTAGGTTAATTCTTTAACATCATTGATTAATTTTGTTTATCATCAAGACAATTGCCAAATAGAAGACCACAATGCAAGCACAAGAAAGACACCAGAAGTAGGCTCCAAGCTAGGGAAAATCCCCTCCAAAGGGGAAAATCCAGAGAACTCTTTCTTATAGAATTTTCAATGAAGACTTCCAAGACCAAGACTCTAAACTATCCTTCGAGAGACCATGCCAGCCACTCAAACAAAATCTGTTCCTTTCTTCACAAATTCAGATCTGAAGTAGTCTGTCCTTCCACAGAGAATTCGGCTGCCAAAGAGATAAATCATACCCAAAACAATTTTCCAAATTTTCTGTCCTTCTTCCTCTTCGCATTTCTGTTCTGCCTCATTTATTCTTGAGAAAGTCAAATGCACAAGTGTGTCTTTGGAGGACGAATTCCTCTCCAATATATGGTCATTTGAGTGGGTCCTTAAGCCTCTTCTAGGCTGACTTTTAGGGCTAGCCGACCTGATCTCTTGGACAGTTTCTAGACATTTTCATGTCATGAAATATTTTTCTTTACATCGATATAAGAGCCCTTCTAGGGGTTTCATATTATGACTTTGACTTTTTAGAGCACACAGTGGGTGCACAACCTAGGACCAAAACCATGGGCAAGAAACCCATGTATAAATAATTTTTCTTTCAACAAAAACAAATATTTTTCTTTTCTTTCTTTTGATAATTACAATGATTATAATTATGAAGACCGACACTAGTTACATTTCAACGCTCCCTCTTAACTAGGGAGGTATTCATAATTGACAATAGGTACAAGGACAATACTTCCATTAAAAAGTTATCATAAGAAGAGTCAGAGTGGTAAGCCATCTCTTTGCATCAAACCAACCAACATTGTCACATAGCAAGGCCTTGACTAACAACTCTATCTCTCCATAAGATCTGAGCACAATGCTGGCGAGACCAATGACTGATAGACACCATTATCATTTTCTCTCAAGGCACATACCCCATGTTGATTTTTGGGTAGCATTGGATGTACTCTAGCTCCAAAATTTTGTGGAGGGGCTAGAACACATGAGATCTCCAAGACCCAGATATCTTTTGGAGAAATTCCGACCGGAATGAATGTTATTCAAATAATTAATTATTTTTAATGGAGCCTAAGTTAAAACTTAGGAAATTAAAATAATTAAAGTGAATTAATATAAATGTGGGTGAGAAGCTTCTAAGTGACGATGATCAAGTCTATTTTAATCTTAGCCATTGACTAAAGATTTGATCACGGCTGTTGATCTCTCAATAGGAAAAGGATAAAGGAAGGCTTGAGGGTCAGTTGGAGAACACACACAGTGAGTGAATCTGGAGATCGAATTCTTTTGATGGAGCAATGCTGGGACGAAGATAAGATCTAAATGATTCAGTGCAGTGAGGGGCAGAAGCAGTTATTGGTTAGAGGATTTTCTCCAGGACCAAGAGTACATAGCAGAGAGGCAGCAGAGACAACAGAGGAAGCAGTGTAGCCACCAGGAGAGGTGACGCAGTCCCCAGAAGGGGTGATGCAGGCCCACGCAGGGCTCATGCAGGGACTGCGCAGCGTTTCCAAAGGACAATCCGAGTTTTGCTGGAGATCGGGGTTTCTGAGTCGGGAGGGCTGAAACTCAATTTTTAGAGAGGCAGATCGATTCAGAGAAGAGGTGACACAGTCCTCAAGCATCCCAAGGCAGGCCTATGCATCTACTGTGCAGAGGCAATGCAGAGGGAGCTGGGGTTTCGCCAGTTCGGATCTGGATCAGCTGGGACTTGTAGTGTGAGGTAAAAATCACTATTTTATTTGTCTGCCGTGAATTCTCTGTACTAGATAGCCAGCAAGGCATCCAAAGATAGTATTCAGAAAACTGCTGCTTAATAATAAAAACCCTCGGATCTGCTGCACCAGTTTTCCCACATTGGGTTTTTCCAGGGACGTTTAGTCCAAAAATAAGTGTGTCCTTTGTGTGGGTGTCTCATCTTATTTTTCAGTACTTGATCTGTATATTGGTGTAGGCTGCAGTGTATTTACATTGATATTTAGTGAATAATTTTGTAAATAAACTTGTTAATTGAAGAACACAAGTAGGAAATGCAAATCAGTTAATTGCAGTAGGATATCTGTTTGTTAGATTCCGAAATTTTCACATGGCATCAGAGCAATTGTAGATCAAGGAGGACTGAAGCCATCAATGAAAGGAAAAAATAAAATCTGCTGCAGGAAAGCGGCTGTCTCGAGAGACAACGTAGTTTTGGGCCAGAGAAGCAGAGGAAGGGTGACGCATTCACCAAGGGAGGCTCACGTAGAGCCTGTGTTAGCCTGATAGGGTGACGCTGTAGATGCAGAAGGTAGCACAATGTTTGTTGGGCCAGCTCGGAGGCTATTGAGTCTCATTTTTCTGGTTGCTGTGGCTAGAGGTGTAGTGCAGATTTTTATCTGGAGTTGCTGGTGGGACGCTGATTCTGTTGGTGCAGAAGAGTATCTAGTGGGGAAAAGCAAAGTAGAGGGAATCAGTTCCTCAAAAGGTTTCTTGCCAAGAAGTCTAGATCCAGTGCTGAGCAACAATAAAGAGAGATCAGAGAGGAGTGCTTCGACATTTGTTGGTAGAAGGATTTTCGTGAAGGAAATCGAGATTTAGAGGGAGCTTGTTGCTTAAAGGATTTCTAGTGCCAAAGAAATCCAGATCCAAGTTTTGCTGGGGCAGCAACAAAAGAGGGAGAAAGAAACTTGTTCGACATTTAGTTGAGCAGAGATGACCGCAAGTGGACTGAGAGATCAGGACAGGTTGGATAGAGCATCCAACTTTGTCATCTGGATGGAGCATCCAACTTTGTCATCTGGAAGGCCAGGATCCTGACAGTTTTAGATGAACATCGCATCAAGCATCATGCCTTGAACACAATTGTTGTTCCGGTAGATGTTGATCCTCTGAAGAAGTACGAGGAGGCTCAAGCGACAGCAAAGCGCATGATCATGGATGGAGTCAAGGATCATGTGATCCCACATATTGTTGAGAAGAACACAACAAGGGAAATGTGGGTGGCCTTGACCACATTGTACGAGGGATCTTCCGTCTAGCGGAAGATGTTGCTTGAGAATCAGTTGAGATTGTTTCAGATGCAGAAGGGAGAAGAAATCGATCCCTTCCTTATCAGATTGCAAGGGATCCGAGATCAGCTAGCTTCCGTAGGGGCTATACTAGATGTTGGTGTTATGGTCAAGACCACCCTAAATGCAGTCATTGAAAACTAGGAAACTTTTGTCCAAAGCATTTTGGGCAGGGCTACTCTTCCTAGTTGGGAGGAGATGTGGGCAGCTCTTCGACAAGAAGTGATCAGACGGTGGACCAAGGCGGGAAGCAACAATAAAGGGATCAAAGTCATGAAGGAGGAAGAGGAGGATGCGACTCTCGCATCAAAGGGACAACAAGGGCAGTAGAGACGGAAGAAAAAGGTTCTCTCGAAGGTCAGATGCTTCAGATGTGCGGAAATGGGATATTTCGCCACATAGTTTCCTCTAAAGAAGAAGGGCAAGGAAGAGAAGTCTGACTCGAAGGCTGCTTTAGCTCAGGCTGATGAGGAGGATGATGATGACTGCGCCATGAGTTCTCATGCACCTAAGAGGTGGGGCGATATGGAGCTGTAGTTGGAGCTACAGTGAAAGGGGCAGGATCCTTGAGGTGCCCAAACTCTTGGATCACATACGACTATGGGAGCCCTTAATGACAGTAGCAGAATGATGGGAGTCAGTTGTTGCGAGGGATGATGGAGTGACATTGGTAGAGTTAGAGCACCCAAGTCTGAAGCTGCGTAGAGCAGAGGCAGCATCGCAATGCATAGTGGTGCAGCGCAGTGCTTACGCAGTGCAGAGGAGCTGCAGCATAGTGCTTATGCAGTGCAGAGCAGCTGCAATGCAATAGCATCAGAGGGTCAGTGCAGATTAGCAGCAGAGGAAGCTTCAACATCGAGGTGCATCCAGACTGACTAGTATGTCATGATGTGGGATGCCTTTAAGTTGCTTAACTCTCAAAAACTGAGTTGCAATGAAACAGTTAGCGGTGGCAGTGCTATGGGAAGCATGATGCAACATATTGAGAGGGAGCTGCAATACAGATGTAGCAGTGACAATGGCAGAGTCATGGGCAACAATACAGTTTGCAGCAGTGCAGTGGATGAGGGGTAGTTGGCCGAGCATCAGCAACGCAGAGGACCGATGCCATGGATCAGGGTGATGCTTCTGGTGAGAAGTATTGCTATAGCACATTCCTCACTAAGAGGGAGTGTTGATTTTTTGGGTAGCATCGGATGTGCTCTAGCTTCGAAATTTTGTGGAGGGGCTAGAACAGATGAGATCTCCAAGACCCAGATATCGTTTGGAGAAATTCCACCCGGAATGAATGTTATTCAAATAATTAATTATTTTTAATGGACCCTAAGTTAAAACTTAGGAAATTAAAATAATTAAAGTGAATGAATATAAATGTGGGTGAGAAGCTTCTAAATGACGAGGATCAAGTCTGTGTTAATCTTAGTTGTTGACTAAAGATTTGATCACGACCGTTGATCTCTCAACATGAAAAGTATAAAGGAAGGCTTGAGGATCAGTTGAAGAACACACACAGTGAGTGAATCTTGAGATCGAATTCTTCTGACGCAACAGTGCTCGGACGAAGATAAGATCTAAGTGATTCAGTGCAGTGAGGGGCAAAAGCAATTATTGGTTGGAGGATTTTCTTTGGGACCAAGAGTACATAGCAGAGAAGAAGTAGAGACAACAGAGGAAGCAACAAAACCACCAGGAGAGGTGACGTAGGCCCACGCAGGGCTCATGCAGGGACTGGTCACTACACAGCGTTTCCAAGGGACAATCCGAGTTTTGCTGGAGATCAGGGTTTCTGAGCCGGGAGGGCTGAAACTCAATTTTCTGAGAGGCAAATCGATTTAGAGAAGAGGTGACGCAGTCCTCAACCATCGCTACGCAGGCCTACTGTTAAATTTAGATAGACATGGAGTGTTCTATGCTTAATGCAAATTTACTTCAATCTTCCTTAGGCTCGATTCAAATTAGCTGTCACATAAACATGAAAGTAAACCGCCGATAGAACACAATAATAGATCAACATAATACAAGCCAATAATATAGATTGAATTTTACAATTCTTCTTGTCCAGTAAAGATATAGGATAGTGTCAGTTACGATAGTCAACAGGATGCTTCTGCCATCAAAGTCTTTCTTAGATCAGCCAACCCTCGAAGTGTCACACCTACATGCCTCAAAGACAACTCATCAAAAGTCAACACCGGTCAACTAAAAGTCAACGCAGGAGAATCAACAGAAAGTCAACGTTGCAGATTAGGGCTTCGGTCATGTTGTGGCTCATTTGCATTTACCTTTGAAATATTTTTCAAAAACACCAAAAGAGCATATATGTTAGAAAAGGTAAAATTTTATATGTCAAAGAAGAATTTTGATTTATATGTTGGTATATTAACATTACGTGATGACATGTGAAGGTGGGTCAAGTCGGGCTTGTTCACATGCAGAACGGTTCAAATTGCGCCCAAATCCAACGACAACCCGAGAGCACAAATTGCACGAGATTTATACCAAGGAGTGCCCCCGCAAGCGGTCTCGTTAAATCCGCTCACTTGCAAATCGACGGCTGACATCAACTGTGGGAACATTCTCTTCAAATTCCAAAAACTGCTTAAGTGTTTCTGGTTTCAATGAAGACATTACATGGTGATAGCTGGAGCCCACGCCCTTTACTTTCAAATCAGAGAAGATAGAGAAATGGCGTATTTCCCTTAGACACTTAAGAGTTTTGGAGGAGGCGCAAAGGGAAAAGCGGACGGTCGAGATCAAAGCGCAAAATTGGGGCGGAGAGATAAACGACAAAGATTAAATCGCAAACTGCCAATTGCAAGTTTCAAAGGATATGTACGGGAGGTAAATGTTAAAAGCGCTGAAGTGCGATATGCGATGCAGTGGGGCCCGATCGCAATCGCAAATCGCAAGTTTTAAGAGTTAAGTGCAAAGGCTTTGAGTTATAATTGCCGAAGTGCGAAATGCGATGCGGTGGGGCCCAATCACAAATCACAAGTTTTAACGAATAAGCATAGAGGTAAGAGTTAAATCCGCCGAAGTGCGATGACGGTGGGACCCGATCGCATAGCGCAAATCGCAAGTTTTAAAGAATAAGTGTGGAGGTAAATGATAAAAGCGCCGAAGTGCGAGATGCGATGCGGTGGGGCCTGATCACAAATCGCAAATCACAAGTTTTAAAGAATAAGTGCGGAGGTAAATATTAAAAGCGCCGAAGTGCGATGTGCGGGTGGATGCGACGCAGTTTCAAAGGTGAATTCCAAAGGTTTTCAGATCCGGAAGTAAGTCATTTTCGTGTGTTAAACCGTGTTGTAGGAAGAAAAGAGTGTTATAACGTGAAATCGGTGAAACGCCTTGGCAATGAAGAAATAGGCAGAACGCGATAGACAAACTTGGGTAAGTGACCCGATGCAGAACAAAGGAGAAGAGGCAGAGTCAGTTAGTAGGTGATACGAGTGACACCGTTTGAAAGCACAGGGGCATAGGCAGAGTCGGGCATAAAAGCTTATAGCGGCACTGTTAGGAGCACAACAACTGGATCAAGTCGGGCGTGGAGGCGCTGTTACAGAGCTGTGCAACCACTGCATCACGACCAGAAAGGCCACCTCGACACTTCGGGAGGATGCATCAGCAACATCAGATTTAGAAAAACGAAGCATATTTCCAAGTTTCAATTTGTTTTCTTGTTATAATTGCATGAGTAATCTTAACAGTTTAGGAAGCCGAATAGTTCAAGAAGTTCAACAGTTACGAACTACTCTGATGTATTTAAGGAGATAGAAATAAAGAAAAGGGGTTCCGAGTTTTGAACCTCTGGAGGACTGTTAGTTTAGAACTGAATTCTCTGAGAAATTAATGAAAGAAGATCAAGTTTCCTACACCTGTTGATGTTGATTCGTTTTTCCTGTTTCGTTGTGTGTTTATTCCTCTTTGAATGAAGTGAAGTAATGTCGCAGCTGGTCTCTTAATTATGTCTGTGAGTAAGAGTTAAATCACCTTAATTTGCGCTCCTTCACCTCATCTCTTCTCTCTTCACAAACTCCTGATGAAACTTTAAAGTAATAGATTCTGTGATTGCAGAATATTATTTCGAGTTTCTTCTTTTGCCATGAATTTCCTCTAAAACTTATAATTGTTAGATTCTGTGTTTTCAACATATCATTTAGAGTTTCCTTTACAGTTCTTCTTTTCATTCCATTCGAATATCAATAGTTTATGGCATTGTGAAAGCTTTCATTATATCAGATTATTGAGGGTATTAAGTAACTGAATTCCAAGGGTGTTAAACAAAGGCCATTTGATATGGTAATTGTGACATACATTTATAAAATTTCTTAACCAGTGATTCCTTACCACAGCCAAGGGATTGTTTCTAGAGATAGAACATTTTCTGGTTCCGTTGCCGGAGACGAAGAAACGAAGTTTATTTTCCCTGGTTTTTTTCGCATTATTTCCTCTGGTTGTTCAGTGAGGAAGAAATATTAGGCTGTGTTTGTTATTTTCAAAATTTGGGCTTCCAAAAGGCCTGACACGAGGTCAGATACCTCATAGCAGATAGTCCCTGCTTTGCCAGATCTAGAAAGATTGGTTTCTAAAAAGGCGCAGAAACCCGAAACTCCTTTAATACTTGATCCTGCACTGCCTGCTCCTGGCAGCAATTCTCATAACCCTTTGTTTGAAGATATTTCCAAGGAACTCCCTTTCTTGGAACAAGATACCCCTTCCACACCCATTTATTTTCAAGAACCTCAGTTAGAAGAACATTCTTTCGAGTCTGTTTCTTTTACCTCCACTCAAGCTCAACCAAATATAGTTGTTGGTTCCTCTGCCATTGTCCATCAACTTACCCCCATATTAGTTTTGCCTCCACCTTCATTCACTTTCACAGCAGGTTCATCAACCTCACCCACCCAAGGAGCAGTTAACCAAGTTGTTAATATGGCAGCACCAACTTTCTTAACGGATAGATATGCACCACTAAATCTTCCGTAACCAATGAATGCCTTGCCTCAAGAATACCTCAAATTACTTCCTCGTTTCATTGGAGAAGATGAAGTAACTGCAGAACAAAATTTACCCTTGTTTTGCACTTTTGCTGAGAATTTAAATGTAGAACATCTTGATGTCGTGATGAGACTATTTGTGCAGTGTCTAAGTGGAGAGGCTAGGAAGTGGTTCAAAGGTTTACCAAATGATTCCATAAATGACTAGGAAGAGTTAGAAACTCAATTCACTTGGAGATGGGGAGAGAAGAGAGATCATGGTTACTCATTGACAGAGTTTAATGCGATTAAAAGAAAGCCTAATGAAAACATTTCTGAGTTTATAAAAAGATTCAACAAATTGTACAATAGTTTACCTGCAGAGATGAAGCCCCCCCCTATAGGAGCAAAGGTAGTTTTTGATGGGGCTTTTGAAGCTGATATTAGCTTTACATTGAGAGAGAGAAGAGCCCCTACTCTTGAGCAGATACAGACAGATGCTTTAGAAATTGAAGCTAAAATGACTTTAGCTGGAAAGGCGAGAGGGAAACAGCCAATCTAAGAGGAGGGGAAGGCAAAAGAAGAATCATCACAAGATCTAAGGATCGAAGATATAGAAAAGGTGATTAAAAATTTGACAAATAACCTAGCTAAGATGGAACTGGAAAATAAAAATTCCCAAAGTCAAGTACAACAAAACCGAGGGGGGTTTAGCCCTCAATTCAGAAGACATCCCCTGCAAATTCTGCAGAGGGAAAGAAGAGATCAAGACTAGGTTCAAGCACTGTTGTATATAGAAGCAACACCCACAGAGCCAACAAACGATGACCAAAGGGAGGCCGAGGATCAGGTATCTGCTATGTATGCAATAGAAGAGGATGAAGAGGAAGATTGCGAGGGAGAATATGCTGAAGCTGAAGTTTCTTTTGATCAAGATGAAATGGATGAATATTGTAGGCAATTCACAGATTTCATGCAAGCTGAGTTACATAAAAAGTATGATTTAAGGTCTAGAAAGAGATCTAGAGTGCAGGATAATGCAGGTGAACAAAAAGGTTCCATTTCTCCTCCAATGGTGACTCCACAACAAAAGGACCCTGTGAAACAGGTCAATAATGGGAAACAACCTACAAACTCACTTAAGAGAACAAATGTGTAGCATGCTGAATCTTCCCAGGACAAATCAGTTGACACTATTATTTTGGAGAGAGTTGTTCCTGTACCTGAACAAGCGGCAGATTCTAGAAAGAGTGAAGAAGAACCTGAAAAAGTTGTTAAGCAAATTCATGCCTTCAGTTTGGTAAAGGAGTTGGAGAAGGTTAAAATTCAGGTACCTCTTCTAGAATTGGCTAAACTACCAACTTACAAGAAAGAAATTTCAGAGTTTATTAATCTCGCACAGGTGGAAGATATAAGTGACACGGTGAACCTACAGGAAGAAAAGCCAGTGGTCACCGTTGGCCCTCATGTAGAAGAAGTAGAACCTTCTGTTCCATCCTTGTATAATTCTCTGTTGCTTCATGATTTTACTCTACATAACTACATGCTGGACTCGGGAGCGTCCCATAACCTCATGCCATTGTCTGTTATGAAGGAGCTTAACTTATAGATTACCAAACCTTATAGGGATCTGTATTCATTTGATTCCAAAAGGGTGAAATGTGTTGCGTTGATTAAAGATGTAGCAGTTTCGTTGGCATAAATCCCAGCAAAGAGTATAGTCATGGATGTAATGGTTGCTGACATCCCAACCAGGTTTGGAATGCTCCTGTCAAGGTCTTGGGGAGCTAAGTTGGGAGGTGTACTAAAGTTAGATTTCACTTATGCTATCATTCCAGTTTTTAATGTGCAAGAAAAGAGATTGTATAGGGAAACAAGGTTTGTGAAGACCACCTCGAAGAAAGATGCAGGAAATTCCCTCATTTATAGTCAAGAAACAGAAGATCTTTCTTGTTTCATGCTGCATGAAGATGCAGAATTTGCCGAAGACACAGGGAAGCAGCTCCCTTCAACAGTTTTAAATAATGAGCTGCACTCAAAGAAGATTTGGAAGTGCTACTTTGATGGTGCCTACTCCAAGGAAGGCGCAGGTGCCAGATTCTTGCTAATATCACCGGAAGGTAACCTCATGCATTCTCTTTTAAACTATAATTTGATTCGACAAACAATGTGGCTGAATATGAGGCCTTAATCTCAAGCCTTCAAGTTGCTAAACAGATGGGGGTTCAATGTATTTCAATTTATGGTGAGTCCGAGTTGATAATAAGGCAGATCAAGAATCATTGTCAAACCAAGCATCCGAGATTAAGATCGTACAGGAATGAAGTTTGGGATCTGATAGAAAACTATTTTGAAGCCTTCAATCTTCAATGTATTCCGAGGGAGGAGAATAGATTAGCTGATTCTTTAGCAGTTGCAGCCAGCACCTTCAAACCTCCCATGAATCCCCGACTAAGGTACGAAATTGAAGTTATACATAGACCTTCTATCCTTGACAATATGAAACATTGGTAGGTGTTTGATGGTGATGAATAGATAAATCAGTTCCTGACAATGATTGGAAACTTTGAAGATTCTGAGATAGACCAAGAGGAAGAACAAACAAAGCAGAGAGCGGAAATAAAAAACCTCAAGCAGTCAATAAGTGAACAGAAGATTATCCAATTGAAAGATAATGTGCTCCCTAAAGGGTTGGTTCCCCTTGAAAGATTGTTCGATGCTAATGATGTTGCTGTTGATTTGAAGAAAACACATCAAGGAGAAGAGATGGAAGATTGCAATTGTAATTGTAATTTGGGAACTCAGCAGGAACCCAAAATAGTGAAATTGTTCAAAGGTGTTCCCCAAAACTACAAAGAAAGATACATTGATATTTTAAAGAAGTATATGGATGTGTTTGCCTGGTCGTATGAAGACCTGAAAACATATGACAAAAGCATTATTTAGCATAAGATTCCATTGAAGGAAGGACTCAAACCACACAGACAGAAGCTCAAACAGATCAATCCATTGTTGTTAGCTCCAATCGAAAAAGAAGTGAAGAAATTGTTGCAGGTGAAAATTATAGTCCCTCTCAAATATTCAGACTGGGTTTCCAATCTGGTCCCTGTAAGAAACTTGAATCGAGCATCTCTAAAAGACAATTATCCTTTGCCGAAAATGGATCATGTCTTACAAAAGGTGACAGGAGTTCACAGGTTGTCTATGGTTGACGAATTTTCTGGGTATAATCAGGTAGCAATCGAAAAAGAAGATCAGAAGAAGATTGCTTTCACTACACCCTGGGGCACCTTCATGTACGCAAGGATACCATTTGGCCTTATGAACGCAGGTGCAACATTTCAGAGGGCCATGGACATAACATTCGTTGGTGACAGGTTTGTAGTTATATATTTGGATGATGTAACTATTTTCTCAAGGTCAGATGATGAACACTTGGAGCATTTGCAAAAAACTTTTTAAAAGTGCAGAAAGTTTGGTCTGTCATTAAATCCCAAGAAATCTTTATTTGCCTTAGAAGAAGGTAAATTATTGGGTCACATAGTTTCTAAACAAGGAGTAAAGATTGACCCAACAAGGGTGGAAGCCATTCAGACTATTCCTTTACCCAGAAGAAAGAAGGATATCCAAAGATTCCTGGGAAAAATAAACTTTCTGAGGAGGTTTGTGTCCAATTATGCTGAGATCGTGAGAAGTATAACAGATATGTTGAAGAAAAATGCAGAAGTGAAATTGGATAAGGAAGAAATAGATGCATTTGTTAGAATAAAGGAAGCACTGTAGGAAGCTCCAGTTTTGATTAGTCCAGACGATCAAAAAGCCTTTCAGGTATTCTCATTTGCATCACCCACTACTATTGCTGCTGTGTTGTTGCAGAAAAATGAAGATAGTAAGGAGCAGCCAGTTGCATTTTTCAGTAAAGTTCTCAGAGATAATGAGTTCAAATACAATATTCTGGAGAAACAAGTATATGCTTTGGTCAAAGCACTGAAAGCCTTCAGGACTTATGTGTTACAGTCCCAAATAACTGCTTATGTTCCCAATTTTGTTGTGAAAGACGCATTGGTCCAAAGTGAGGTTGAAGGAAAAAGGGGGAAGTGGATAGCAAAATTCCAAGAATATGATTTGGACATCAAACCCACCAAGCTGGTCAAGGGATAGGGATTGGCGAAGTTGTTGACGAAGACAAATTTTCAAGCCTTGGGAATTAATCTGTTGGCACCAGTGGATGGAGTTGTTAATAAAGAAGGTCAAAGCAAGTTTTCAATACAAATTTTTGTGCTCTAATTGGTATAAGGATATTGTGCACTACCTATGTTTCTTGTCCTGTCCAACTTCACTAAATAGAACAAAATACAGAGCTCTCAAGCTCAAGTCTCTGCCATATGTTATCATAGAAGCAAAGCTATACTGGAAAGATCCTGCTGGTATTTTGCTGTTATGTTTGACCGAAGGAGAATCTATTGAAGTCACCAAACAATATCATAAAATTCTGTTTGGAGGACATTATAGCTGGAAGGTCACTGCTCATAAGATTCTCAAGTCAGGCTTCTATTGGCCAACCCTGTTTGCAAATGTTTATAAACTGGTCAGAAGTTGTCAGAAGTGTCAGTGGTTTGCTGAAAAAAAAACTGGCTCCATTACCTCTCATCCCAATATTTATTGAAGAACCTTCCAGGCAATGGGGATTGGATTTTATTGGTGAAATCAATCCACCGCCAAGTGGACAGTTCAAGTGGATTTTGGCTGCCACTGATTATTTTACAAAATGGGTTGAAGCAATACACACGAAGAAGGCAAATGACCAAGTAGTGATGAAGTTTCTGGAGGACAACATCTTCAGTAGATTCGGATGTCCAGTCAAAATTGTGACTGATAATGCTCATGTATTCAACTCTGCCCGTTTCATTAATTTCTGTCAAACATATAATGTAATTTTATCGCATTCCACAACATATCATCCCCAAGGGAACAAATTGGCAAAGTCCTCAAATAAGACATTAGTTAGAATCTTGAAGAAGACAATCACTGAGAATCAGAAGGATTGGGATATGAAGTTGCAATTTGCCCTCTGGGCAGTTCGAGTCACTACCAAGAGATTTATAGGGAAGTCTCCCTATAAACTAGTTTATGGAACTCAAGCACTATTTCCTACTCAGCTGGCCAAACCAGTGATTTCTTTCCTTCAAGAAGCTCAGGAAGAACCGAATGCTCTGGTAAGAAGATTGAACAAAGTAATTGAATCAAGTGAAAACAAAAACAAAGTCAGGGATAACTTGATTACTTATCAGGAAAAGATGAAGTCTATATTTGACAGAAAAGAAAAAGTTCTCTTTCAAGCAGGAGATTTGGTACTAAGATGGGACACTAGACGAGAAGAAAAGGGGAAAGATGGTAAATTTGACCCTCTCTGGTATGGTCCATACAAGATCTCTGAGGCAAGGTCAAATAACACATTTATTTTGGAAGGTCTAGATGGAGAGAAAGTACAACTGCCTATGAATGGGCAGTATCTGAAGCATTATTTCCAGCTTTAAAAGTCAGTATTCCACCATTGTAAATATCGGATTGCTCATTGTTCATATGTCACCAAGCAATATTTGACTCCATGCCCAATGGGTAAGGCACTAATCTGCGGTTCTTAGCACTTCCGTGGAAAAAAGCACTATCCCCAGGTGGAGCCAGATGTTGTGGCTCATTTGCATTTACCTTTAAATTATTTTTCAAAAACACCAAAAAAGCATATATGATAGAAAATGTAAAATTTTGTGTGTCATAGAAGAATTTTGATTTATATATTGGTACATTAACATTACATGATGAGATGTAAACGTGGGTCAAGTCGGGCACGTGCAGAACAGGTCAAGAGTTGGAACAATGGGCGCGTTCAGAGCATTGCACGTTGAACAGGGTCGAGTCAGGCTCATTCGCAAGCGTAGGAGGGACCAGTGCGATAGGACACCAGATAATCTCAGGAGGGTTACACCATGGAGCAAACAAACTAATTTCCCAAAGGCAGAGAAAGGGCGCATTTCCCTTGAACACTTAAGAGAGTTGGAGAAGGCGAAAAGGGAAAAATGGATGATTGGGATCAAAGCACATAAATGGAGCGGAGAGATAGACGACGGAGATCAAATCGCAGACTGCCAATCGCAAGTTTTAAAGAATACGTGCGTAGGTAAATATTAAAAGTGTCGAAGTGCGATATGCGATGCGGTGGGGCCCGATCGCAAATCACAAATCGCAAGTTGTAAAGAATAAGTGCGGAGGTAAATTTTAAATTCGCCGAAGTGCGATATGCGATGTGGTGTGGCCAAATCATAAACCGCCAATCACAATTTTAAAGAATAAGTGCGGAGGTAAATGTTAAAAGCGCCAAAGTGCGATATGCGATGCGGTGGGGCCCGATTGCAAATCAGAAATCGCAAGTTTTAAAGAATAAGTGCGGAGGTAAATGTTAAATGCGCTAAAGTGCGATGTGCAATGTCGTGGGGCCCGATCGCAAGTCGTAAGTTGCGAATTTTAAAGGATAACCGCGGGAGATAATTGCTAAAGTCTCTAAAGTGCAATGTGCGAGTGGATGCGACCTGGTTTCAAAGGTGAATTCCAAAGGTTTTCAGATCCAAAAGTAAGTCATTTTCGTGTGTTAAATCGTGTCGGAGGAAGAAAAGAGCGTTATAATGTGAAACCGGTGAAATGCCTTGGCAATGAATAAATAGGCAGAATGCGACAGACAAACTCGGGTAAGTGACCCAACACAGAACAAAGGAGAATAGGCAGAGTCGGGTAGCAAGTGATACGAGTGACAACATTTGAAAGCACAAGGGCATAAGCAGAGTTGGGCAGAAAAGCGTATAGCGGCACCGTCAGGAGCACGACAATCAGATCAAGTCGGGCGTGGAGGCGCCGCTACAGAGTTGTGCAGCCACTGAATCACGACCAGAAAGGCCACCTCGGCACTTCGGGAGGATGCATCAACAACATCAGATTCAAAAAAACGAAGCATATTTCCAAGTTTCAATTTGTTTTTTTTGTTATAATTTCACGAGTACTCTTAACAGTTTAGGAAGTTGAATAGTTCAAGAAGTTCAACAATTACGAACTACTCTGATGTATTTAAGGAGATAGAAATAAAGAAACACGACCAGAAAGGCCACCTCCACACTTCGGGAGGATGCATCAACAACATCAAATTTAACAAAACGAAGCATATTTCCAAGTTTCAATTTGTTTTCTTGTTATAATTGCATGAGTAATCTTAACAGTTTAGGAAGCCGAATAGTTCAAGAAGTTCAGCAGTTACGAACTACTCTGATGTATTTAAGGAGATAGAAATAAAGAAAAGGGGTTCCGAGTTTTGGACCTCTGGAGGACTGCTAGTTTAGAACTGAATTCTCTGAGAAATTAATGAAAGAAGATCAAGTTTCCTACACCTGTTGATGTTGATACGTCTTTCATGTTTCGCTCTGTGTCTTTCCTCTTTGAATGAAGTGAAGTAATGTAGCAACTGGTCTCTTAATTACGTCTGTGAGTAAGAGTTATATCACCTTAATTTGTGCTCCTTCACCTCATCTCTTCTCTCTTCACAAACTCCTGATGAAACTTTAAAGTAATAGATTCTGTGATTGCAGCATATTATTTCGAGTTTCTTCTTTTTCCATGAATTTCCTTTGAAACTTAGAAGTGGTAGATTCTATGTTTTCAACATATCATTTAGAGTTTTCCCACATTGTGTTTTTCCGGGGATGTTTAGTCCAAAAATAATTGTGTCCTTTGTGTGATTGTCTCATCTTATTTTTCAGTACTTGATCTGTATATTGGTGTAGACTGCAGTGTATTTGCACTAATATTTACTTAATAAGTTTGTAAATAAACTTGTTAATTGAAGAACACAAGTAGGAAATGCAAATCAGTTAATTGCAATAGGATTTCTGTTTGTTAGATTCAGAAATTTTCACACCCCACTCAAGTGTTCACAGGGTATGTCCTTCCAGGACAATTCCTATCTTGGAATACCACATCCTCAAGGAATTTCCTTTACGACTACTCTTATCTTGGATGCCCTACCTCATCCTCAAAGAGTATTGAATGCCAGATGCTTACCCAATCCTCCATTCTATCTTCACAAAGTGAGTCAAGAATGATATGTCTAGCTCTCCCTCTCAACGAAGGAAGATTTACCCATTCCTATAAAGGAATATACCCAAGTTCCCTCTTATCCAGGGACTTTTCCAAGCTCCCTCTTAACCAGGGACTTGCTTCCAAGCTCCCTCTTAACTAGGGACTTGCTTCCAACAAATACTCTCTGTTTTTTGGTGGAGATAGCTCCTTTCTTCGATGTCATGAATTTCATCTTCGTCATTATGGAGCCTTTATCTTGTAGGGCATCGACCATCCATCACTTTCCTTCGCGAATCATATTAGTCATGTCTTCCTTCTTCATCGGAAAGTGATCTACTAGTCCACATTTGGCTTTTCTTCATATAGCTACCTTTTCCAAATCATGTTTTCTTTCAAGATCTTTTATCCAATCACATGAGTGCTAGTTGTAGGTGACATCTACAACTCTCTTTCGGTAGCCCTGTATTAACCCCACGTAGATGTTGTTCAAAGATAAAAAATGAACATCAAATCAAAGTTACCTTTTGTAATGGCCTTTCATCATGACATCTGCTTCTTGCAACATCTTGCATAAACACATCTCCAAGACTTTCAATGTCAAGGGTCTTCTTCCTTTGTATGGCTTATTAGGCTCTTCATACCTTCTCTATGGAGATGTCACAACCAATTCTTCTAGTCATCGAATGTTGATTTCTTTCTTTACCTGACCATAGTTGCACTTTTCCCGATCTCCTCTTTCTTTTTTCACATATTTCTATCCATAGTTCCTTCGTCTTTATCAACATATTATGTTGATTTCATCTTGTCAATATGTGAATCATGCTTTCATGCATCTTTCCAATGGAAGAGATTCCTTTTCTTTGATCATGCTCATGAGATAGAGCATTCACCCATGCTCTGTGCAACTATCTGATGACATGACTTAATCTATCAAATATGTACATACCTCTTTTCTCCTTTTGGTCATCTAGACTTTCTTTGGTAACTTCCTTTCCTTGTTTGGAAGTAGTTCAACCATGCTGCACTCCTATGTCATCATACCATCATCCTTTTAAACAAAGGATCCCACTCAAGGTGGAATGTAAACCATTAGTGAGATGCTTGCTAGTGAACCTTCTTATTAAGATTCTAGTAGAGGATCTCGATGATCCTCGTCCTGCAAATGCTCCTTTCTAATGACGACGATGTATGCTGATTTATATTTTTATCATGCTAGATGGCATTCTTCGAACCATATATGCTACTTCTTTGGTTGCCTTATCATGCCTTTAATGAGGATATCATGAGTTACTTCCTTTCTATCATAATGACTGCGACAACCATGTAGAGTTTTACTTTAGCCATCTTTCAAGCTTCTATAATGATGTCATGAGCTCTTTTCTGCTTCAATCACATTCTTCTCATATGATGCCTCTTCGCAATATGATGCATCATGTCATAATTACACTGCTTGACTGCAATCTCTTAACCATAGTAGAGGTCTTTTCACCTTCTACTTCTATTTGCTATGCACCACGCATCCATAGTTCCGTAGTTATATCATGAACCTATCATAGTGCCTAAGGATCCAAGGGTCCGTACAGTCCACTCCTTCCATCATGCTTCTCAAAACAAAGGATCAACCCATCCACCTTCCTTTACTTCCTGTACCTGCAAAATTCACTGACAAGTATCCCCAAGAAAAGTATATAATAACAAGAGCATGATATCTATCTAACAATCTAAGGTTGCCATGAGACTTAAAGGTTGTACTTTTAGGGTTTTGGTGCCAACCCTAGACTAGGGGTTCCAACCTTATCCATGCTCATGAGCCCTAGATTGCTTATAAACCCTAAGGGCCTAGGGTTCGGTTTACTATGAGGGAACATGATTAGTGTTTTTATATGACTAGTGTTTTACCAATTTCAACAAACCCTATCCAATCAATCAACGCTACTATATTGCATGTTGGACCCTTAACAAAAAATATGCCATACGTACCTTATGGTTACATACCTGCAATTTCAGATGTCATTGTGTCTTCACAAAAGTATTTCAATTGATCCGCTGCCATCCTCAAGACTTCCTACCAATGAGAGTTCAAACAGGGATATCACTGTTCTTCCGATAGGACCTGCTTTTCCAAGTTCTCCTTTTAAAATATTTGGAACAAGACTGTTGCTCTTCTTGCTTCAGAATTTCAGGACAAAGACAATATGCTACTTTTGTTACTAATGGCTACAGGAATTCTTAATAGATCTTCAGACAAGGATTTATCCTTGATGTATTCCTTTACTGACTGTGGCTCCCCTTTCTTCCCAACGTGATCAAAATATTCATTGTTGTCTATACCCTAAGACAAGGGTTTCAATATAGACCCTTATTCAACAACTGCTACTGAAAATTTTGAAAAGTCTCCACATATCGACTTAAACTGAGAATTGTGTATATATATTCTGACCACGTCACTGGAGAAGGCACAAATTATAGAGGCTTATATTATCTCCTCAGCTCAGCATATACTCCTATTGCTGCAGAATGTACAAATGCTTTAATCTTCTTATGTCATTCAACTGAGAGCAAGGTGATGGGCCTTCTCTTAAAAACACTTATACAAGGAATCGAATGAAATGATCAGCTTAATGACCCTTTGATCTAGGTATTTCCTTATGCACAGTCACGTAATAGGAGCCTCGGATCCTCTTCCTCGGTGACTAATGCTCGAATTTTTGATGAAGAGAGATTCAAATTTCATACTCAGGTAAGGAGAAGATTTTTGACATTGAGACTAATGCTTCAAAATCTTCAACAAAATCGATCTTGGATTATTTGCACAGGAGAAGGGAGAGAATCTTGATGCTCCTTCTTAGGTCATACAAATTATACCATAGAAATTTCGAATGAATTGGTTCTTTTCTAGGGCTTTCAATGGCAACCTTAATATCGCAGATACTTTGATTTTTATAGAGGGTTTGCTTCCTTTATGGTTGATGGAGAAGCTCAATAAATAGGATTTTGATGCCCTTCAATACTTGGAACAAATTTTCAACAGACATAGATCATATGTACCAGAAATGGCTTCAGAAGATTGGAGATTTTTGTAGACCTTACACAGACACATTTGACCTTCGCTCCAATCCCAGAGAATGTGGCTTCCTTAGGGCTGGTAGGCAAGGTTCTCGTTCTTGATAAATTATATTTTTATGACCTTGTTCTGGAGAAGTTTTTTTGCGGCCTTGTGACAGGGATTAGGGCTAAAGCCTAATAGTAATGCCCAAAAATCCTTGATATGCTTGCCAGAGAGTGTGCTCTTGTGGAGAGTTGTTCACTATTTAATATTGTCTCTTGAAATAGAGCTAAAATGCTCTTTTAATTACCTTTGCTACCTTGATAAGACCTGCGGCGTAGTTTCTGCAATTAGGTCTTGATAATGTGCCCAGAGCTAGCCTTTTGATGCTTCAGAACAGAGATGATATGTTCTTCAAGACCTTCGCTCTTTCCTCTTCTGACCTGTAGCGTTTACATAGAGACTAGGGCTTTTATATGTGCCCAAAATTTGAGTTACTGCCTCCAAGGGGCTCGGTCCTAAATATCAAAGTTCTCCTTGATGATTTGAAACCCTTTTATGATCTTTTTCTTGCCCTTAAACAAGTGAACCAAGCTTTGATACCATGTTGAGAAATCTAGGGCAGAGCATTAGGGTTATTATTAATTGATTTCTCTTATGTCTTTGACAATTTCCTGTGATTTAGGTTAATTCTCTAGCATCATAGATTAATTTTGTTTATCATCAAGACAATTGCCAAATAGAAGATCACAGTGCAAGCACAAGAAAGACACCAGAAGTAGGCTCCAAGTCAGGGCAAAACCCGTCCAAAGGGGAAAACCCAGAGAACTCTTTCTTATACAATTTTCAATGAAGACTTCCAAGACCAAGACTCTAGACTATCCTTCAAGAGACCAGGCCAGCCGCTCAAACAAAATCTGTTCCTTTCTTCACAAATTCAGATCTGAAGTAGTCTGTCCTTCCACAGAGAATTCGGCTGCCAGAGAGAGATAAATCAATACCCAAAACAATTTTCCATATTTTCTGTCCTTCTTCCTCTTCGCACTTTTGTTCTGCCTCAGATCTTCTCGAGAAAGTCAAATGCACAAGTGTGTCTTTGGAGGACGCATTCCTCTCCAATATATAGTCATTTGAGTGGGTCCTTAAGCCTCTTCTAGGCTGACCTTTAGGGCTAGCCAACCTGATCTCTTGGACAGTTTTTAGACATTTTCATGACATGAAATATTTTTCTTTACATTGATATAAGAGCCCTTCTAGGGGTTTCATATTATGCCTTTGACTTTGACTCTCTAAAGCATACAATGAGTGCACAACCTAGGACCAAAACCATGGGCAAGAAACCCGTGTATAAATAATGTTTCTTTCTACAAAAATAAATATTTGTCTTCTCTTTCTTTTGACAACTATGATGATTACATCATAATTATGAAAACTGACACTAGTTACATTTCAACACCTTAATGCTGTGCTTTGAGTTCAACTTGTCAAACATATTTGCTTTAAGCAGCATTTGTATAACATGTCAATCTTTTGTTGTGTCCAGGTAGTATCCATTCAGAAAATTGCGATGGAAGTTTGTTCAAGTCTCTATTGATGGAATTGAGATTTAAATATTTTGTTTTGAGTGGAAACCTAGGATACAATTGTCTTGTGCACTCCCTCATATAATACCAGACTGACACGGCAATGCAATTTGCATTGTAGAAATATTTTTATGTATTATCATATTTATAGATTTTCTATTTATGTATTTGCAGTATATTTCATTTTCACTCTCTATATATAGTGGTTTTATATTATGCATACATATCAAATATCTCTCTTTCATATATTAAGAGATATTTTATCCTTATTTATATATCTATATTTCACTAATATATAGTACTACTATAATTATTTGTTGTTAGTATTATTTTTTTATGAAGCCAATATATGATCACATACGTTTTATCCGTGACAACATCTCAATCATGCTGGGCTAGAGAAACACCTTCTGCACAAATATCTCAAACATACTGTGCTGTAGAAGCACCTTTTGGTGCAATAAGCGTTATTGTAGAGAACTTTCTTTTTGATTGTTTTTATAATTGGAAAACACGTTGTTACAATGGTGATGCCTCAATTTTTCAAACATTAAAGCAGGTTTATCTTCAGGAGAACTAATGCTCATCTCCTGTTTAAGGTTTGAAACGTCGAGAGATTCACCAAAATTTAACACAGTTCTCCACCCTTTGGATCACAATTGTGTGAAACTATGAAAAATGACATATTATTAGTCTTTTGCTGCTGCTACCTACAGTTGCGTATTGTACAGTTCATGGGCAAAGTACAAGGCCTGTCGCTGATGAGTGAACTTGGCTGATAGCCTTAGATGGTAACTAGTTGCATCCAGTTTTCCACACCGCTGACTAAAATACATTAACCTGTAGAAATAAAGGATACCATAATCCATCTTGATAGGACACTTGCAAACAATTGCTGTCATTGTAGCAAGGTTAGTAGCATTTTCCCATTGTGTACTGAATTGATTTGAATTACACCCTCGAGAAATCAGTGATTGAAGGTCATTTAACAATGCTACATGGGAATGTGCCTCTCATGTTTCCAAGATGGGGAAACTAAGTATTGGAGATTTCCCTACATCTTTCTTTTCGGGAAATAGGGAGATGCAGGGTGGGACATTTCCCTTTTATGGGGGGATGCCAGGATTCCCTCCATGGTTTTTCTCAGTGGCTTTTGAAAAAAGGGAAAAAATAAAACCAGAAAAAAAGAAAACACCACACTCGTTTATGGTTATGCTTTTGGCCATTGGTTGCACAGAAATAGAGAAGCTTTTGAAACTCTGCAAGGATGTTGCAAGAATCTCAAATACTGCTAATATTTCTATCCATTGTGGTGTCCTGTTTTGTGCATAATGTTGGGGTTATTGCCATGCCAAACCCATACTTTAAGAAAGCCAGCTGAATAGGTAGCAATTTCAGAACAAGTATCACCTCCTTAACTTGTGTAACTGAGCTGTTTTGTAGGAAAAAGTTTTTTCTTGGAATCATTACAACAATTAAGAGAAAATTATATTCTAGAAACCAAAATTTACTAAAAGTAAATATTTGATAGTTTGTATAACGACAATTCACGTAACACATGCAGTATTGCCAAGTTAGATATATCTATGTAGCTTGACAAATAGAATAGGGTTGTAAGCCTGATTGTAATGTTGTTTCTTGAACAATAAATACACTGATACCTTGTCCCATGGATGTCTCCTTGATACGTTGTCAGAGTTTTACCACGTTAATATGTGTCGTATGGGTGCTTCTTTGTTATCTTTATGCCATTATTTATTTGCAATTAATAGTTTATTCGAGCTCATAAATACTATGAGTGGTATCAGAGCTAAGGTGAAAGGGGTTCTGTTATATTCATCGCATGCAAAAGAAGAGGGGCCAAATCTTGTGTAGTCATCATTAAGCAAGAGAGTGATTGTCTACACATTGTAAAACCTATCGATAAGGTGTTCGTGCATAGGTTAACCCTAGCCACCATTATAGAGGAGTGAGCCACTTCTTTTGGCCCATAGCGTCATGTTTACACAGAGTTTAAACCCTAGCCGCCATTTGTAGCCGCGTGGAGCAAAGTTTAATTCATAGGAGAGGAAGGTCTTATAGGTCAAGTGGATCCTTTTTTTTTGAATTTTCTATAAGTTGCAGAGATCGAGCGAGGAAGAAACCCCTAATAAATTTTGTGGAAGAGAGTTTATTCATGTTTGTTTGAGACATTCTATCCAGACGGTCTAGCCATGTAGAGGAGGCATGAAAGAGTTCAACTTGCAAGTCTATAAGAGTAATCGTGTTGGTGCATGACCCAAGTGGTACAAGTGTGTGTGTATGCTAATCTGAAAATTAATTTTTGGCAAAAAAAACACACATTTTCAATTTAGTGGAGCTTTGTAATTACTTATTTGGGCTTGTAGAGGTTGAGTTTGGTGGAGGCCACAAAGTTTGGTTTGTGGTGAAGGTAAACACACATTAAATTTTTTCCATATTGATATCTTTTAAAAAAATTCTATTTGGAGGGAGCTTGTGTGTAGAAAGTTAATGGCGAAGATAGCGAATGTAAAATTTGAGGCGGAGAGTTTTATTGGAAAGAATAACTTCAAATTATGAAGGCTCAAGATGTGAGATTTGTTGATGTAGCAAGGAATGCATAAGGCATTGGATGGTAAGAGGAATAAATTTACAAGTATGATTGATGAGGAATCGAAAGATCTAGATGCACGAGCTCTTAGCACCATTTGGTTATGCTTGGTACATGATATTATTTTCAATAATATTGAAGAGGAATTGACAAGAAGATTATGGAACATAATTGAGAGCCTTTATGACAAGATACTTGACAAACCAGATTTACTTGAAGAGACCATTCTACAATCTACAAATGAAAGAAGGTACCAAAATTGTTGATCATTTAAATGTATCTAGTACTCTTATATGCCTATTAACCAATGTTCCACCAAGACTCCGGTGCGGGGAGACGCACAAGGGGGACGTGTGGGAGTACCTTGAAATTTTAGGGAAATTTTGGGGGTGCGGGGAGTCGTCGAGGTATATAATTTTTAATTATATATATATATAATTCAAGTTCATATTCATTGTTAGATAATAAATAATGAAAGGATAAATATTAAATAGACTAATAATAATATACTATATACTATATACTAATATGAATACCAATACATTGAAAATTGAAATTTGATCTACAAATGATAAAATTCAAGTTCATAATTGAATTGAATAATGACATACATTGATCCATCCTCATCTTTCATTTTGATACATACATCATTCATATGACATACTCATTATTCTAATATTCATCCATAATCAATGATCATTCAATAAATAAATTCAATAATGAAATCTTCAAATACATTGATCCATGATTCCATATCATTCATCATTCTACAATCTACGATGTACATTGATTTAAAAATTAATTTCATCATTCATCATTCTAGAATCGAAATTGAAAGCAAAACATACTAGAAGTAGATAGTAGATACTAAAGTTTGAACTTTGAACACTAAATAGTAAATAGTAAATTTATATAACTGAAAGTTTAAAACTCAAAAATAGTTAAGAGTCAAGAGTCAAGAATCAGTCTGAGGTCAACAACTAAAAAGTAAAAATAGATAATTTATTAATTAGCACTGAAAATAAAATCAACATCAAGGACACAGAGAGGTTAAGGTTGAAGTAGTAGAAGTCAGTTGGAGGTCGAAGAGCTAGAAATGAAATGAATCATTGAATAATGAATCGTAAACTTTTTTTAAACTTACCAATTTTTATTTTTTATTTATTTATTTTTTGTTTTATTTTTTATTAATATTTTTTTCTTCAGAAGCACCCTTTTTGGGGAGTCGCATCCCCCTTCAAAAGGGGGACGTCCAGAAGCACCCTTTTTGGGGAGTCGCGTCCCCCTTCAAAAGGGGGACGCCCAGAAGCACCCTTTTTGGGGAGTCGCGTCCCCCACACTGGGGAAACGCACCCCCTTTCGTCTCCCCAAGACTCCCCAAAAAAGGTGCGCGGGGAAACGCACCCCCAGGAGACTCCCCGTCCCGGGTGCGAGGGGTGCGTGCACCCGACCCTGGGGGACGCGACCCCGTGGAACACTGCTATTAACTAATATTAATGTACAAATCAACGAGGAAGATAAGGCAATTGTGTTATTGTGTTCATTATCTGAATCTTGGAACCATTTAATCACTTTAATTAGCTTTAGTACAAACGATACTCTTGACTATGATTATATTGTGGGAGCAATATTCTCTAAGGAGGTGCAGAGGAAATCCAATATAGAAACCTCCACACTAGATGCAATAGTGGCTAGTGGCTGATCAAGATAAAAATGAGAGAATTCAAGAGGTACATCAAGATCAAAGTCAAAAAGAAAGAAGAGTATACTAAAATGTTGATACTATAATAAATTAGAGCCTCTCAAGAAAGATTGTTACTAGAGGTAGAAATCCAAGGAAGACTCCAAAAAGGAAGCAAATCCTATTAAATCAAGTCTAGGGATGGTTGATGAAGTTTTACCTATTTGTAATCTCCCACAACACTATAAAAAATAGTTATTAGATTTTGATGCTTCACATCACGTGTCTACATAGAATTTGGTTTTTTTCTTATCAAACTGTTGACAACAAATTTGTTTTTATGGGAACTACTTGTTTCTTGTAAAACTAGTGGAGTTGGAAATGTTAAGATTAAAATGTTGGAGGGTATTATAAGGACATTGATAGAGGCAAGGCATGTGCCTAAACTAAAGAAGAATTTATTTTTTTTGTGAGTTTTGGATTTTGGAGTATAAAAATGGAGAGGTCTGTGAAAATTCCAAGATCTAGATCTGGAATCCCTATTGCAACAAGTTGAACTACTTCTCCTACGTGAAAAACAAGTTATTATAAGATTACTTCTTAAAATATCAAAGGAGTTACTGAAGCAACCTTCACTAATTAAAATACATTTGTGAAAATAACAATTGCGCAAGAAAGAATAATGCAAACATAGGACACCGTTATTTTTGGACAAACGTCCCTGGGAAAACCTAATTCGGGAAAATCGATGCAACATATCTGAGGGTTTATATATTATGCAATATTTTTCTAAATACAAATCTAGGATGCATTTCTGGCGATCCCTGTAGAGAATATTACTAATAAAGAGTTAGTGAGAAAAATCTCACACTGATACTAGAAGCCCGACTGACCAACCACCTCGGATGGCAAGCCCTCCACTGCACTGCGCAATTTCTGTGTCACTCTGTGTGGGGACTGCATGGCTTTTGCGCTGCTGGTTTTATGTTGGATGGATCTTCCCTTCTGGCCTCTTCCGGTCTCACACCCCGACTTTCTGGTACTCAATTTGACTGTTCCTCAGCTAAACTTCGGATCTCCTCAAGGTTGCAGTGTTGCCTTTGCGTGGGACTGCGGTGCTTCTCTGTAGTTGCTACACTTGCTTTGCTGATCTGCTCTCTTCCTTCTCTGCTGTGTATTCCCGGCTAAGGAAAATATCCAACTGGAATTACTTTGCCACTCAATTGCAATCAAGAATCACTTAGATCTGATTTTCGTTCGAGCACTACTCCGTTAAAAAAATTCGATCTCTAGATCCTCTTAGTGTAATTTACAAATGACCCTCAAGTCTTCCTTTAGAACCTTCTCGTCGACAAATCAATGACTGAGATTTGATCTCCAATCAACGATTAATATTATATTACACTTGATCTGCTTTATTTAGAAGGTTCACCCACAGTTTACATTAATACTGAGTAATTATTTTAATTTCCTAAGTTAGACTGAGGGTCCTCATTAAAAATAATTATTTTTTCTTATAAAATTGTTTTTGGGTGGAATTTTCCAAAACGATTTCTAGATTATTTGTAATGCATGTGTCTAAGCCTCTCCACAAATTTTGAGACTTAGAGCACATTCGATGCTACCAAAAATCAACACTCCCTCTTAGCGAGGAATGCGCTCTAATAGATATGCCCTGTTGCACATTGCTCTGACTCTGAAGTATCTCCCTCTGCACTGATGATGTCTGACATGCTACCGATCAATCACTACACTGCTGCTACACTGTACTGCTGCTGACCCTGCCACGATCAATATTGCATCCGTACTGCAACTCCCTCTCAAACGCTACATATGTTGCTAGCATTGCTACTGCTAACACTGCACTGCAACTCAACTGTCGAGAGAAGCAACTGAAAAACATCCATGAATCTGAACAAGTGTTTAGGATGCAACTCGACGCTGAAACACTGATTGTTGCTAGTCTCTATGTTGTCCCTCAGAGGCACTACGCTGCTGCTGCTCTGCACTGCGTCCCTCTGCACTGCTGCAACTCTGCTCTGCGTTGCTCAGATTTTAGTGCTGCTAACCACTGCATCTGTCATCTCTGCACTCGTCTGCACCGACTAAAAAGTTCTCGAGCCTGCTACTATTGATTATGGGCATCTGTAGCAAGGTTCTGATCCGAGAGGTGGATTCCTCCAGGATCTTTCCCAATTGAAATTCTTGCGAACTTACAGTTCAATGTCACCCCATCTCCCTCCTAGAGATGCGCGAGCACTCATGGCATACTCATTTTCATCGATCTTCACAGTTGCAGCCTTTGGGTCACGCTTCTTGTCCTTGTCCTTATGCTTCAAAGGACACTGGGAAGCGTAGTGACCAAGCTCACCACACTTGAAGCACTTGATCTTCGAAACGTCTTTTTTACGTCTTCGCTACTCCTGCTGCCCTTTGGATGCAAGGGCTGCATCTTCCTCCTCCTGCTTCACCTTCGATCCACTGCCACTACTTCCATCAAGTTTGCACTTGATCAAGTCTCTCCTTAGCTCTTCTTGTTGAAGAGCAACCCACATCTCTACGCAACCTGGCAAAGTTGCTTTGCCTAGGATGCTCTGGACAAATACTTTCCAATCATCAACGACTGCATTCAATGCCAGTGTCACCATCGTTGTAGGAGAAGGGGTAGACCCTACTGTTGCAAGTTGGTCATGAATCTCTTGAAGTCTCGACATGAACAGATCAATGCGCTCCCCTTTATGCATCTGTGCCATCCTCAGTTGCTGCTCAAGGTACGTCTTCCACTGCTCGGAAGATCCCTTATATAGTGTCGCCAAGGTTTCCCACATCCGCTTACAGTACCTTTGCCATCTATATGGGACACAATGTGATCTGTGACTCCATCAAGGATTAGCCTTTTTGCCTTCACCATATCGGCCTTGTACGAATTCAATTGATCTGGATCTATACTGAGAACTACCGTGTTCTGTACGAAGAGCTGGAGATCGTATTCATCTAGAAGGCAACTGATCCTTGCCTTCCAGATTGGTCCTGATCTCTAAGCTCGTGAGCTACCATGGCCATAAAAAATGTCGAACCCACTCCTCTTCTTCCCCCTTTGTGCAACACTAGACAGGGTTACGCACTCCTCGTGGAGCTCGTAGATTTGCTGCTCAGATCTTGGAAAAACTGAAATTCCCCGGCGAGGAACTTCCTGAGAGAGAATTCCATCACAGTGATGCTTCTTCTTCTGACACTTTCTGCCCGGAAAAATCAAGTTCTGCCCGCAGAAACCGCGTCCCACTAGCTCTGTGTTGCTTCTTCTGCCTTGGCAAAAATTCCGATTTGGAAGTCTTACCTCTCTGTCGACTCACTCAGAGGGAGACCTTCCTCGAAATTTCAGCGCTCCTGGCCAGGATTGCAATCCCTCTGGGGATTCAAATCGCTGCTTTCTGCAGCTCTTCGGCCTCTGACTTAGCGAGGGATATGCTCTTCCCGTTTCATAATATACGCTCTGATACCATGTGAAAATTCCAAGATCTAGATCTAGAATCCCTACTGCAACAAGCTGAACTACTCCTACTTGCAAAACAAGTTATTATAAGATTACTTCTTAAAATATCATAGGAGTTACTAAAGTAACCTTCACCAATTAAAATTCATTTGTGAAAACATAAATTGAGTAAGAAAGAATAATGCACACACAAGACACCATTATTTTTGGACAAACGTACCCGGAAAAACCTAATTCGGGAAAACCAGTGCAGCAGATCTGAGGGTTTATATATTATGCAATATTTTTCTGAATACAAATTTGGGATGCCTTTCTGGCTATCCCTGCAGAGAATATGACTGACAAAGAGTTAGTGAGAAAAATATCACACTGTTACTAAAAGCCCGATTGACCAACAACCCTGAACGAAAGGCCCTCAATTGCATTGCGCAGTGACTGCACAGTCTCTACATTACTCTGCTTGGGGACTATGTGGCTTCTGCACTGCTGGTATTTTGCTCGCTGGATCTGCCCTTTTGGCCTCTTCCGGTCTCACACCCTGGCTTTCCGACACTGGATTTGACTGATCCCCAACTCAACTTCAGATCTCCTCAAGGTTGCAGCGCTGCCTCTGCGTAGTTGCTATGCTACCTCTGCTAATATGCTCTCTGCCTTCTCTGCTTTGTATTCCTGGCTCTGGAAAATCTCCAACCAGAATTACTGCCCCTCCACTGCAATCAAGAATAACTTAGATCTGGTTTTCTTCCGTGCACTGCTTCGTTAGAAAAATTCGATCTCAAGATCCTCTCGGTATATCTTACAAATGACCCTCAAGTCTTGCTTTATATCCTTCCCGTTGACAAATCAATATTAATTTTAATTTTGGGTGAACCTTCTAGATAAAGCAGATCAAGTCTAATATAATCTTAGCCATTGATTGGAGATTTAATCTCGACCGTTGATTTGTCAACGAGAAGGTTATAAAGTAAGATTTGAGGGTCATAATTTGTAAAATACACTAAGAGGATCTAGAGATCGAATTTTTCTGACGGAGCAGAGTTCGGAAGAAAATAAAATCTAAGTGATTCTTGATTGTAGTTGAGGGGCAAAGCAATTCTGGTTGGAGATTTTCTTGAACTGGGAATACATCGCGGAGAAGACAAAGAGTGTTAACACTCCACCAAGGCTGAAAAGGAGATTGACAAAGGTAACCACAGACCACTTTGACCTAGTAGCTAGCCCTACTAGGCTGAGAGGGCTCTCTCAATGAGATCACAGTCAAGGATTGATTGTGATATGAAGGATATTAGGCTAGATATGATAGGCTCAGGTAAATTTTGAGTGTTTTAGGGTTTGATGCTGGATCAGAGATGAAACCAAGTAGCTAGGTCTAAGTATCAAAAGGGTTTACAACTGCAAAGATATAAAGGAGCAAGGTAGTAATGGATCTATGATGGCTTTAGGGTGTTTTAGGTATGGTGGAGGGTCTGAAAAAGTAGAGGGGATTTAATGGGCATGTTCAATCATGAATTCAGTAAACTAGAAGCATGAAACACAAAATGACATTTCCATATAAACAAAGCTAAATTAATAGAATTTTGCTTATGAACTGTAAGGAAAGCCACTGAAAATACAAGACTATATATTATTCATTAAATACTATAATAGAGAAAATACATGATCATAAAATCACTGCACATGAATTCCTAGATAATAGTTTCAATTGCATCCTATGATTTCTGAATATGAAAGTGAAAGTACAAGCTACAAGATTACAATCCACTGATGTCCCAACAGTCAAATGACTCTAAAAATGATAGATATAGACCAAAATAAGCTCTCCCCTCTCTTAGGGGTCGAATCCATCAGTTGTGGAGTTCATTACATGATATGCTCAACAAAACTCTAATGTCTAGGGAAGGTCAACCAATTCACCTCATCATAGGAAACTAGACACATTTGACCAAAAAGGACATCAACAAGCATGTATTTATCCTATTTCACTATTCACCAACTCAATTACACTTCATTACATCACAAAATCATCATCATTCATCAATTACACATGTAAAAATTCAAGCTAGGTCAAACTGCTTGTGAAAAATACATACCAGAGAAAGCATAATGTGTTGGGGAAAAAGGCAATTTGAAGGCCTTCCAGGTGTCCAAATGCTGATCTGAAAGTTTCTATGGATAGCCTTGGATGTCTGCTACATGATAGGATGTTCAAGCACTCAAAAAGGTGGCTTCTAGCCCCACAATTCTTCATTCTCCCTAGAATACTTAGAAAGCGCAACGTGGCCTCTAAAAAGACGGTAGAAAGGTCATTTTTTGCTAGTTTTTAGGAATTTTGAGCCTCCAAAAGTGGCTGACATGGCTCCACCGCTGTCTAGGATTGAAGTACACATCAAGAGGAATCCACCAATGTAGATAATGCAACCATTGGACCTCCCCAACTAAAGCGCAGCGTGGGCCATGCTGCGTTTTTGCCTATGTGATTGGTTTTCAAAATTGCCAATTTTGACCAAAAACTCATAAAAGCCAAAATTTTCCCCAAAAATTTTCAAAATTGGTCCAGAGATACCTGAAAAGGTATGTTAAGCTACTAAATAAGCATCAACAATTAGCTCCAAGTTACCCTTCTCCTTTTGACTAATTAGGTTTTCCTTTAGTTTTGCTTGCACTTGTTTGACTTTGACTTTTTGTAACTTGTTATCTCTGTTGGCCTTTTCAAGGAACTTCTCCAAGCGAATATTGACTTTATAAAGCCAAAACTCCCTATTCTCATTGATTTCCATGGCTATGCTTTTTTCAAATGTCAACTCTTCATCATGGAGATTTATGCATGGAATGACAGATTTTGGTGACCTTAACCCTAGTGACCTAATGGTGACACTGAGATGAATGAAAACCATGATGATGTTGACTGAAGTGATAATGATGATATTTTAATGATGGTACACTCAACTGAGTGATGAAAAGGACTGTCATGTAATTTTTTTGAAAGGAGTGAAAATAGCCCTAGACAAACTAACCAGTGACCAAATTTTTATTTGAAGACCTAATGAAATGACAAAGACTTTGTGAACCTAAAAAGACATTATAAGAGTATATTTGATCACCGGTGACAGGCTGAACAAACTGACACTAACATTGGCTCCAGCTGGGGATGGGAGCTCTTTGAGGTGTCAAGAACACCGTAGACCAAGTAGCTTTACCATTGGGCATGGTGTCAAAATCAAAAGAAAAGACTTAATAGTGAAAACTGACTCAAAATTGAACTAACTTTGACTCTTACTGAAACAAAACTTACAAAACTTATTGATGGCAGCATATCACCGAGACTTGAGGGCTTTCAAATCCTGATGACAACTACTTGCCTGCTGAAGACATATGTACAATCATGTGAAGTGATCCTTTCAGTGTAACCAATCCAACATATGGCTACTTACTTGAATTATGCTATCACTTTCCTCGAGTAGGTAGAAAAAACAAAAACTAGGCCACTCCAAGTGTCTACTGAACGTGTGCTTCTTGTCCATGAAAAAAAGAAAATACATCTTCCCCGCTAACTGTAGAAAATCAGTGAAAGGATCTTCAAAAATCTGAAATGTTACCTTGTCTTGATATTCAATAAAGACACAAGCACATCCTTCATTTTGATCTGAGAGAATACTTGGTTGTTGATCCATAGGAAGGCATAGGGAAGTATGACCTTCTGCTATCTGAGTGTTGGCTACAAATTCTTGAAGCATGATCAACTCTGATTCTATCTCTGGCATACTATCTATCTCAGACACATTCTCCTTCCATTCATAGTCTAAGTCATCTTTAAACATAAAACATTCTTCAAGATTGTTAAACATAACAACCCTATCATCTTCATGAAAGAAAATAGTCCTTGTTAGCTGATCTCTTTGCAGGAAATCATCATCACAAATTGGCTTACTCACAACAACCTCCTATATAGTTTTATTAGTCTCATCACTGTCATCATTTAAACTTAGATTTTCATTTTCAATAATGGAAGAAGTTTCAATTACACATTATTGACTATGTGAACACTGCAAACTTGCATTAGCTTGGGTTGTAACATGAATTTTCAGGAGCTGATCTATTTCATCTTTAGATAGAGGAGAAACTTGAGTTTTATAGCAGTTAACATTGGCTTGATGATTTTCATTTTCAGGATCGGGAATAGGTATTTCTCTTTTTGGTCCCAGTCTATTTCATCCAAGGAGGAAGCTACTGATTCTTGTTGGGAGGAAAAATCATAAAGGGCTTCTATGATCTCATCATCTAGACACTCTTCATCCCCATGCAAATTTTCAAGAAACTCAATGAAATTTTCAGAGATCTCACAACAACTATTAATCATTGACAAGGAAGAATTAGAGCTTTGATAATGTTGAAAGAAAACTAAATGAAAGTCATTTAGAGAATATAAACAGATGGTAGACTTTCATGCCATGATCTTGCTTTTTCCTCCAAGTTAGCCATAAACATCTTGATCAGACAATCGTCAGGAAACTCAATCTTTAGTCTATGAATATAAAAATGAAATTTGACTAAATGAAAACTAGCGTCTTCTCCATCCTGACCTTTAAACTTTGGCAACCCTATTTGCCAATCTATACAAGGAATCCAATTTGGAAAACCAGGAATATGAGCTCGATTCAGAGGAGCATACTTTCGAGCAGTTGAATCCATCTTGAAAATAGCGAGGTCACCAGAAATTTCTTCGAACTACCGGTTCTTGAACAGTGGAGTTGTCATGAAAAT
The DNA here is from genome assembly GCA_034641835.2 of Pinus albicaulis. Classification (NCBI taxonomy): domain Eukaryota; kingdom Viridiplantae; phylum Streptophyta; class Pinopsida; order Pinales; family Pinaceae; genus Pinus; species Pinus albicaulis. The sequence goes on from CM076574.1 coordinate 404,891,601, forward strand.
TTTGAACCTTTGGATTCTTCGTCATTGGAGTCACTAGGTGAAATATGAACAACCTTCTTGTGCATGATCACTGTTCACCATCAACAATCAGATCTGATTCTTGTCGTTCTTTCCCAGGGAAGATCTGTCACTTCGTTCCTTGGAAACAACCCCAGAATGTTAACACTCCACCAGTTTTTCAAAGGCTCGAAAGGAGACCGATAAAGGTAAACACATACCACTTTGGCCTAGTAGCTAGCCCTAACACGCTGAGAAGGCTCTCTCAATGAGATCACAAAGGATTGATTGTGATATGAAGGATATTAGGCTAGATATGATAGGCTCAGGTAAATTTTGAGTGTTTTAGGGTTTGATGTTGGATCAGGGATGAAACCAAGTAGCTAGCTAGAAGTATCAAAAGGGTTTACAATTGTAAAGATCTAAAGGAGCAAGTTTGTAATGGATCTATGACGGCTTTAGGGTTTTGTAGGTATGGTGGAGGGTTTGAAAAATTAGAGGGATTTAATGAGCATGTTCAATCATGAATTCATTAAACTCGAAGCATGAAACACAAAATGACATTTCCATATAAACAGAGCTAAATTAATAGAATTTTGCATATGAATTGTAAGGAAAACCATTGAAGATACAAGATATGTAAAGAGGAGCTCTATAACATTCATTAAATACTATAACAAAGAAAATACATGATCATAAACTCACTGCACATGAATTCCTAGATAATAGATGCAACTGCATTCTCTGATTTCTGAATATGAAAGTGAAAGTACAAGCTACGATTACAATCCATTGATGTCCCGCCAGTCAAATGAATATGAAAATGATAGATACAAACCAAAATAACCTCTCCGCTCTCTCAGGGTCGAATCCATCATTTGTAGAGTTGATTACATGATATGCTCAACAAAACCCTAATGTCTAGGGAAGGTCAACCAAGTCACCTCACCATAGGAAACTAGATACATTTGGCCAAAAATTACATCAGCAAGCATGTATCTATCCTATTTCACTATTCACCAACTCAATTTTACTTCATAACATGACAAAATCATAATCATTCATCAATTACATATGTAAAAAGTCAAATTAGGTCAACCTGCCTGTGAAAAATGCATACTGGAGAAAGCGCAACGAGCTGGGAAAAAAGGCAATTTGAAGGCCTTCCAGGTGTCCAAATTATGATTTGAAAGTTTCTATGAATAACCCTGGATGTCTGCTACATGATAGGATGTTAAAGCACTCAAAGGTAGCTTCTGGTCCTCCAAATATTCATTCTCCCAAGAGTACTCAAAAAGCGCGACGTGGTCTCCAAAAAGAGGGCAAAAATGTCATTTTTTGCTAGTTTTTGGGCATTTTGACCATCGAAAAGTGGCTGACATGGCTCCACCACTGACTAGGATTGAGTACACATAAAGAGGAATCCACCAATGTAGAGAATGCAACCATTGGACCTCCCCAACTAAAGCGCAACATGGTCCACACTGTGTTATTTCCAGTGTGACTGGTTTTCAAAATTGCCAATTTTGACCAAAAACTCATAAAAGCCAAAATTTGCCCCAAAAATGTTCAAAATTGGTCCAGAGATGCCTGAAAAGGTATGTTGTCCTACTAAAGAAGCATCAACAAGTAGCTCCAAGTTACCCTTCTCCTTTTGACTAGTTAGGGTTTTCTTCTGTTCTACTTGCAATTGTTTGACTTTGACTTTGTAAATTTGATTTCTGGTGTAGTAGTGGTTAGCCATGTGTTTTTTTAACTTGTTATCTCTCTTGGCCTTGTCAAGGAGCTTATCCAAGTGAATATTGACTTTATCAATCCAAAACGCCCTATTTTCATTAATTTCCATAGCTATCCTTTCTTCAAATGTCAACTCTTCATTTGGTGGATTTTGCTCTCTTTCTTTCTGAAGTGCTCTTCAGAGACCCATGGTCCTTGGCCTCTTCTTTGTCACTTGCTTTTCATGCTTATTTAACTCTTCACTTTCAACTACAACTTTTCCTTTAACATCTTGCACATTAGCTTTAAACTGATATTTCTCTAAAGATAACTGTTTTACCTTCAACTGATTGTTCTCTTGCTCTAAGAAGGAAATTATGAAATTAGCTGTTGCCAAATTGTCTTTGAGTTCTTTGATCTGAGCATCTTTTTCCTTGATGATGTGCTTTAGGTTTTCATGCTCTTCATTGGCCTCCAAGTCTACTATGTTAATGTCATGATGGATGAGCTCCTCATCATGCAAAGATGTCTCATACTGTAATGGTAACCCATGCTCTGCTGATGTGGGCTTGGCCCATTCCTCAATCTGAGGAGAAAAAAAAATCCTTCTGCCTCTCTGGTATGTCCGAGTGACCTCAATCTTCCTCCTCACTGAAACTGTGCTAGTTTAGCCAACCTCCAGATGTCTAGATGGTGTTGATGGTCAACTAGAGCTAGTAGGTTGGCTACGAGAAGGCAAAAAGACATCCTGCTTTCATGAAGGTTTCCCAAGAGATGCTCTTCTTTTCAAGCTGGTGTAAAACAATGATTTTGATCAGAGCATGGTGGAAGAGGTTGAGTTCATGGCCACTTTGCATATGCTGAACTTTTTCTGCCATCTTTGCCAAACTTCTGTAGAGGTAATAGGGAAAATTGAGTGGCTTTATCCCTGTGAAATGTATGAGTAGTTTGACATGATACCTGTATAGTATAGAAATATTCCCTCACAAATGAAGTACTTCATAATGATCTTCATTAGTGGTGTATACTTCTCAAGGAGGTGCCCAACATGAAAAACCTTCTTCATGTATTGTTGATAGTGTCTTCTGAGGTAGGGCTTGTAGTTTTGAATGTCTAGGTCTTGGTTCTTGAACCATTTCTCACCATGATTGTGTATCCCTGTGGCCTCAGCTACTACATCAGTTGATATAGTGAAAGTAACCCCTGTAATCATTACGTTGTCCTTTTTGAGTTGAGTGGCAAACAATTTAGTCAATGTGGCATGGTATTTGACTCTCTCAACTTGCTCAGAAAAAGGAAGACATCCTGCCCTTTGAAAACACTACTTGGATAATGGTGAAGACATCACTTCATGAGTGGTTAAGGGCTCATATATTAACAACATTCCTCCCTTATTGTAAGGCCTCTTATCCTCCATTTGATTGTTTGTAAGGGGAAAACCCCTAATGGGGAAAAACAGGGGAAGGGAGTGAAGAGATAGGATGAAGGGGTTAGGGAAGGGAGATGGGAGTAGGAAAATTTAGGGAGGTGGATAGGGGTCTTAGGGAACTATAGGAAGTGGAATGAAGTGAAATGGGTATGGGAATTAGGCTAAAGAATTTTTACACAGTCCTAGCTAGGAAAATTGCCAAAATTTGCAGTATTAGGCTAGGGATTAGGGTTTGGGGCTTAATAAATCGGAATGAAGGGGTGTGAAGTCTATGGGAGATGGTTTTTAGTGTGAGGGAGTGTAACGAGACTATGTGAAGTGTGTTTATTTTGCAAATTTTGAAAATATGGGCCAACCACTAAAACACAACGTAGGGGCCAATGGAGAGTTTACACTCTAAAACAATGAAATTGAGTTGCAAGGAGGGGTTACTGAGGTGTAACTTACTTGTGAAATGATGCTGTACACCTTTATAGCCTTCAAAAACCTTCAAAAACTGATTTGATGCCTCTAGGAGAGAAAACACAACATGTGGAAGAAAGCACGTGTAGGTTAGAAAACGCAATGTTGCTGCTTTGGCATCAATTTTTTGGAATCTGTTGCCTTGAAATTGTTGATCTTGCCTTGGTAGGTGAGAGAGAGCTCTTCTTCAATAGGATGAATGAGAAAATGAGTTGAATTGGTCTTTTATAGCTTGTGATGGTCACTTTTCGTCATAGTAGTGGGATGGCCCACTACATGCCTTCTCATTTTGCTTTGAAAAATTATGTAGCTTTGGAATTTGAAACTTATTACATAATATGAAACATAAATTACATTTTAAAACCAAACTTCATTGAAAAAATATACCTATTACCACTTCTCATTTGTCGGATTTATGTATGGAATGATAGATTTTGGTGACCTTAACCCTAATGACCTAATGGTGACACTGAGATGCATGAAAACCATGATGATGTGACTGAAGTGATAATGATGATATTTTAATGATGGTACACTCAACTGAGTGATGACAAGGACTGACATGTAAAATTTTTGAAAGGAGTGAAAATAGCCTCAGACACATTAGCTAGTGACCAATTTTTTATTTGAAGACCTAATGAAATGACAAAAAAATGACTTTGTGAACCTAACAAGACATTATAAGAGTACATTTGATCACTGGTGACAGACTGAACAAACTGACACTAACATTGGCTCCAACTGGGGATGGCAACACCTTGAAGGTGTCAAGAACACCGCAGACCAAGTAGCCTTACCATTGGGCATGGAGTCAAAATCACAATACAAGACTTAATAATAAAAACAGACTCAAAACACTAATACAAAATAGCTAATTAGTTACTAAAAAAAACTAAAATTTGCATATAAATGACTATTTTTTGGTTGGTGACCAATATTAGTTAAGTTACAATATCTTATAATGCGACCAACTTTTAGTCGTTTTTAGCTTAGTCATTAATTGGTTATCTCAATTTTGTTGTCTAGTAGTATATTTGGTTATTAATTTGGTCATTAACTTAGTCACTGATTTGGTCATTAATTTAGTCATTGATTTGGTCATTGATTTAATCATTAATTTGGTCATTAATTATCACAATTAATGACCAAATATACAACAAAATATATTACTACATGATAACCCGAGAAAATCAATTAATAACCAAGAAAATGTGACCAAAATGTTGATAGCTTCTAATAGTCGTATATATGCACATTTTAGTCATAATTTGAAACAAATTAATGACCAAAGAAATATGATTAAATTTTGGTCGTGTTATAAGATAGTGTAAATTAGCTAGTAATAGTCGTATATATGTAAAATTTAGTCGTCATTTGTAATCACAAATTTATCATTTGCAGTAGTCATTTATTTATTTTTGGTAGTTTCATATTCATTATATAAACGACTAATTTAGTAGTTTATATTTATTTTATTTACTTTTATTAATAATCATTATAAATGACTAATTTAGTAGTTTATACTCATTTTATTTGTGTTCATCATTAATCAATATAAACTACTAATTTAGTAGTTTTAAATTGATTTTGTGTTCATTATTAATCAACATAAATTAATTTGTATGATTTAAAAAATGGCATACAATGTGCATGCTCATCTAATTTGAAAACACAAAGTTGCATATGTTAATTAAAATATTAAACAATATCAAGTGCATGTATAAATAATTTCAACCACATAATTTATATTATATAAAATGTTAAAGTATTAAAATATGAGTTTCCAACTTAATATTGGTTGGACTACAATTTACACATGAAATGATGTTTTATCACTTCAAAACATTATCACTCTGTTGCTAAGGAAGTGTAGGTGAATTCACCAACTCTGAAGACTTGACCATTAGTCTCTATATGTATGTCTTATGCGGGATATTGGCTATAAGGGTATCACTAGACCAATTCTCTTCTCTCTCTTTTCATTTGTCTCTCCATTGTTATGGCTCTCCTCTTTCTTCAATTCCCGCCTTTTAACATCAATGCTGAGTTCCTTTTCTGAAAACAAAAGAAGATACAATGTGGAGTGTAAGACATGAAAGACAATGAACACTAGAATATAAACTAAATTAGACTATAAATATTTTATACACCATATACCTCAACATCAACAATGTCAAATCCATTTTTCCCCATACAAGTAAGAAACTCGAACAAATTTTCTTCAGTGGGACGATAGTGGCCACTATAATGTGTCTAGATGATCTGTATAAACAAAGAAAATAAAATGTCACCAAATATAGAAAATATCGCCTTAGTAACTTAGTATTCAACCTTCAGAGAAAGCTTAAGAACAATCATGTCAACTAAGTTATATGCTAAAAAGCTCAAGCTATAGATAACTTGTGAAAACAAATAATTTGAGGTGTGATGTTTAATCTTTGTCGTTTTATTCACAACGACATTTCATTTTTTAATGCATGAACTTGATCAAGTATATAAACAACATGTGCTCAAATAACAACATGAAAGTAAACTTTTTTGATAGTCATGAAAATATTTTAACACAAAATAGCTATAAGGATTCCAATCAATATAATGTAATACTAATTTCATCTTCAACCTTTGGTTGTTGTTTAAATGGACAAAATACTAGGTATTTTAAATTTCATCATTAAAAGACAACAAAATCAAATGAAACGTCCAAAATACAATGAAATAATAAAGAGAGGATATCATGGAATGGAAATCGCTATTATAAAAAGATTACTTACCTGTCCATCGATGTTGTGTTTTTCATTCCTAAAAGATTTGCTTGCCCAAAATAACCATGAGGTGAAATAATCACAGTTGCATTAAAAACCATAGGAATTCCTACTAGAAACATTTCCAAAATCGATGGCTCAGGTGTCTAAAGGATCTCTAACAACTAATGAATCATATCCAAGACGTGCTATGCATTGTCTCCCCATAATTTTTCCAATCACATTTCCTGTAACCCGCCCACAACAGAGTCAAGTAACAATAATTTTTTTAATCTTTTATATCTATAAAATTTGAATCTGATTTGTTTCACCAACATATTAATTCATATTTAAAGCCTTCTTGACATATGAGAAGGTATCAATCAAGTAGGACATCAGAAAAATCGACCTCAATGAGGTCCTCAAACAATTTCTACAATATCAATATTTTTCTTGTTGTGATATCTTGGGTAGAAAAAAGAACATATCTGCAAACTAAAAATGCATATATTACTTATGTTCAAACTTTGTATATGGTGTATTCTTAAGCAGTTTTTTAAGATGTTTTTCTGCTTTTACCAAAGTGAATTGTAGCTTGGTTAAACTATGTGTCCTTTCATTCGACATCAATTTCTGCAAGATAAATGTCACACATTAATCTTTCCCATTTCTTAACATGCTACATATGATAAATTGAAAGCCACTTAAAACCAAAAGCAAACCATTTTCTAATCAAAACAAAAAAAAAAACAAACAAACAGTGCCTCTAATAAAACTTCATTATAATATTAGAAAATGAAAAGGGAGTGGACCATTTTTGTTGTTTGACTTTGCCTATTTTTGTTATGAAAGTGCTCGAGCTTCAAGAACCAACAAATGTGAGGGAAGTTGTAAATGTGAAAAAAACAATGTTGACCTAATTTTTAGACTTCTTCAAAATGACGTGAATGATGTCATTTTCGGATGTGGTAAATCTCATAATAAGAAATGGCCACATTGGATGCAAATATTAATATAAAAACTTGTGTACATGGAATATATTCTAATAAAGTACATTGCAATGACTACCATGGGCCTCGACGAGTTATAGGTCCTCAGTATGTTAGTATTGATGATGAAAGAGAGATGGCAACGATAAGTATGGGTGGTCCTAGTTTGTATGGTGGATATCTTCAAACCAAGGTCGTCATCTCAATGAACCTAGGTTTTAACATGGTAAACCTGGATTTGGTCTTCACCCAATTTAATTCTATCATACTTTGTCAAGACTCAAGAGGACATAATGGTCCTTCAACTTATAATAGGGTTGCTTTTGAGGTTATAGATAAAGCTTATCCAAAGAAAATGGATTTTTGGGCTCCAAGAGATATGTATAATTTAAATGATAAAAATTATATGTTTTTTTCCCAAGATTCAATTGTAGGGATACATTTTGTGGATTTTACTAATAGATAGATTGAGAGAAATAATCCATGAGGAGAATCTACTAGTCATTGTGATTAGGGAAAACTTAGAGATAATAAGACTATTTAGGTTCAAATCAAAGATGGTGTTGATTCTTGTAGCTTCTCAGTTGCTGGTAGGTATGAATTTTGGTTGGGTCCTTCAGCTTAATTGCATCTGCCTTGGTCCTATCACCCAAAAACAAAACATAATCAACAAAGAAAATATGTCAAGTTTAGGGCAATTTCTATTTGTATAGTTGTCAAGCTTATAGCTCTTTTTTACTCTGTTATAACTCTGTTGAGACCACCACCTACTCTACAGTAAAAAATGGCAGAGAAGCCATTAGTCAAACCTGCCCATGGTCTCTTGTAGTCATGATAGAAGAATAGGTTGAGCCATTTGTGTTGGTGTGTTTGGTGCACAAATGTACAAAATCACACTTGCTTATGAGAGGTGGTTTTTCCCTCTTAAGTTATTGGTCACAGGCAGAAAATATATGGAGTCAAGCAAGTTAGTGGAACATGCTGAAACATAAACATACTAGATAGAGAAATAGCGTGCATATTCAAACACAAAGACTAAACTAAAACTAAAATAAATAACACAAAAGCTCTAAATAGAGTAAAAAAACTTCAATAATCCAAACAGCGGCGCTTACTTCCCCTCTTATTGAGTGCTGGTAGGAAATGAGGATGAAACTTTAACCCACTTGCCAAGGGCCGTTAGAACTAGGGGTTCTAAGTCCCGATGCAAGGATGTCTTTACTTCCGAGCTGCCTTGGCACAAAGTCTCCCTCTCTCTACTATGGTGGATTGGAGTTGTTGGATGGCCAATAACTGAGTCACCTCTATCTTTGCTCTGGATCACACACTACGGGTATTTCTTGGGGCAATCTGGCCAGCATAACAATGTGCTCTCATGTTGTTCATCTCTTGGTGGCCTTTTATAGGAGAATTCAAATCCTCCTTCCCTCTCTTGGTACATTGTAGATAGTGACCCAAGAGAAGAGGGTGATTCCATTGTGTGCCATATTTATTCCATTGTGTGCTCCCTTGAGGTCCTAAGGAGGCTTGGGCGGCTGTCCTTAAGCGACTTCAAGTGTGGAATCAATGTCTTGGAGTGTGCCTTGTGGTCCCGGAAAGTGATTTCCACCACTCCTAGGATTGCGCGCCTTTTTGAGTAAAAAGCGCGCAAAGACGTGTTTATTGAAGAATTTTGCGTGCAAAGGTGCATGTGACTTGTTATTTATGTGCAAAATTTGTTTTTTCCTTTCATACCTTAGAGATTTTTAAATACTTTTAAATTCTCTAATGTCTTTCAGCTCTGTAAATCCTTCTTCCTAACAAGTTATGTCACCTTTGCTTGTCCGATTTTCCAGTGATAACACCATTAATTAGAATTGCAAAGATATTGAAGAAACACAATTCATTATCTAGTTAACCAATTGCACATTGAACCCTATATGGATTAGTAACCTTTTTCCAGCCACCTTGCCTCTGTCTTTTGGCTGTGATCTGCACCTCTTTTCAGCAGCTTTGCCCTCTAGATCCCTGTCCCCTTTGACCTTAGATCTATTGGCCCCCTTTTCCGTGTGTTTTACATAGTTTTTCCCTTTCTTTTCAGCATAGTTTTGAGAGACCCACCTTCTTGGGTTAGATAGATGCACAAGTAGTTGTTATTTTTCTGTTATTTTAGCATTATATACTGTTCTCTGTAGGTTTATTTTCAGTTACGCAGCACACTTTTTTCTTGCTCTCAAAACGGAAAGGGTTTAAAAATTAAAATTAACGCACGCCACACACTGACCCTAAGTGAAGAAGCGCCTGGTTAACACCGCCTGGCAAAGACTCTAAAATCAATTGTCACTGCACCTTATCCGCTTGGAGACATTGATTTCACCCTTTTCGTCTCTGCCGTTCTTCTTTCTTCCTCATCATTGCGCCTATGCTCCGTGAGACTTCTTGGCCTTCATCTCGCCGGCTGATCGACTGGGTTCCGCACCGCCGCGTCAGCCACCACACCTTCGAGTCCGTAACGACTCCTCCCCGATTCATCTGTCCTCCTTCTCTGGTTCTCCCCCGTCACCTTCACTATGTCCGGTCCAGGGCCTAACACTAGCGGTTCTCCCGGCCCCAATGCCGGCCCTACTACTAGCGGAACCACCACAGGAACTACCCCGGCCACCCCTGTGCTGCCATACATTGCAGGCCTCAGCCTCCCCGATTTCCATCATTTGATCAATGACCCCATTCACCACAATGCTAACTGGCCCGCTATGCCAACCAAGCTCCCCTCAGACATCCCTAAGTTTGAGGGCCTTAATGGAGAAGATCCAACCAATCATGTCCGATATTTCCATATGTGGTGTTCCTCCAATTCCATTACCGATGACTCCATCCGTCTTCGTTTGTTCCAACGCACGCTTACCGGCGAAGCTTCTAAATGGTATGTTGAACAAGCCACCTCTACCCATACCACCTTTGAGACTCTTGCCCAAGCCTTTCTGTCGTACTTCCAGCTCCCTCTCCGCTACGATACTGGCATAGAGCTCTTGACTTCCTTTAAGCAAGCCTCTTCAACATGCCTTTCCGCCCATGTTCAGGAATGGCGACGAAGACGAAGCTTATGTCGAGCCCCTCCCTTCGAAGATCGGGTTTACATGGAATGGTTCCTGCGCACCCTTCCCGCTCCCATCGGCAAAGATGTCGCCTCTCATTTTCCTCAAACTGAAGAAGCCGCCCTCCAAATAGCCTTGAAATATGACCTGATCTACGCTCAATCTGGTTATGTTTATACCATTCTTCCCGACATCCCCATGCCCGGTGGCGCTAACGCCCCGGGGGCATCTCATTCCACCGACGGTATCGTTGGAGCCCTTTCCCTTCCATACGCTCAACCTCCTATGGGCTATGGTCTCCCTCAGGGAGGGGCCAGCTCCTCCGGCACTCTTCCCCCTCCCGGTAGCATGTATCCAGGATACGGCATGCCTCCTCCTTTTGCCCAACCTCCTGCTTACCCCAATGTTGCCCAACCCACCCATTACCCTTATCCGCAGCCTGGTGCGCCAGCTCCTCCAGCATATGCGCTTCCTCCTCCCTTGCCTCCTCAACCCCAGCACCAGCACCTACAGCCCCCTACAGGGCAAGTATTTGCATAGCAGGGCGTGACTAATCCCCCTTCCTCTCAAAGAAGGCGGAGAGGCAACCAAAACCAATCTGCCCCTGGTACCCGAGGACCCAATTCTGGTGTGGACCCTAACACTGGCAACCAGCAACAGGGCATTCAGCCCAAGCCGGACAGGCCGCTTCGCACAAACAAGCTTTGTTCGTGTTGCGGTGTTTATGGTCATTACACCCACGATTGTCCCCTATTACCCTAGATGCGGCAGATGTGGGAGTCTCAAGCCACATTGCGCGGACAACACGCATCCCCTCATGCTCCTCCTAATGTGGCCACTACCCAGCCAGCTGTGTTGACTGATCCTTTCCATCAGTAAGGATTCATGGCTACCCAACCACCCGACAGCCAGGTAGCCACCCCCCCTTCCCTTTCTGGTTCCTCTGATTACCAGATCCTTATGATGCACTCCGATCCTAACCCGTCCGTCGATCTTCACCTTCAAACTCGGTCTCGCCAGTACCCCAAGCCTCCTGCTCAGTCTGCTCTCGAGCCTCCTTCTTCAGGTTCTCCAGAGCCTCTTTCGTCACCCAGTGGCCCCTTACATATCCCTCAACCAAAAGTTGAGGTTCATACCAAGATACCTAAGGGCCCCCTACGTCGAAACGCTGCTCCCAGTCGGGCTGCCCATTCGTATAGCATAGTAGATGATTTGGCGCAATCTCCTACCGCCATTTCCACACTGGAGCTCCTCCAGTCGTGCCCTTCCCAAAAGAAGGCTCTACTATCTGCCGTGGGCGCTGTAGATCCTGCTGATGACCAAATGATTGTTTTCGATGCCACTCAATCGGACCATCCTCCTCTCCCTCCTTCCGTCGCCTTCCAAATCCCAGTCAAAATCCGGAACGCCAACGTGTCTCGATGTATCATTGATGAGGGGGCATCCACATGCGTGATGTCCGCTTCGGTTTGGAAGCAACTCGGATCTCCTGAACTGGCCCCTTCCACGATCACCCTTCGAGCGTGGGACGGCCATGCATCCTAGCCCATGGGCCTGTTTCGTAATTGTCCTATCACCCTCGCCGGTAAGACTGTTTGCGTTGACGTCGAAGTCATCGATGCCCCGCTAGATTACAACATTCTATTGGGGCGAAGCTACACCTATGCTATGTCTGCTGTCCCATCCGCAGTCTTTCGCAAGATGTCTTTCCCCCATAACGGAAAGATAGTCACCATTGACCAGTTGACATACCATGAGCCAAAATCTCAGACCTCTCCTGAGACGACTATCTCTTCTGTAGCCAACAAGCAAACCGTTGATTCCTTGACCAGTGTCTGCCCCGGCGTTTACAAAGATTCCTCCCTGCTTGGAACTTTCCCTAACCCTCCTCCTGCTTCTATCACTGATCCCAACTTATCGAATATTTGCATGATGCAATCGTCTCAGGCTGCTCTTAAGCGGCCTGCCTCGGCTAGTCAGCAACCTCCCCCTTGCCGTCCGCACCCCGCTCCTAGCCATTCCTCTCAGCCAGCCGGACCTCCTCCTTCTGGCCCTCCCTCTACAGCTGGTATCCCTGAACCCCTTTATCCTCCTGGAACGGTTCCCCTTGGCCTTAACCACCTCGGAGCCATCCCTCCTGGTCATTACCCTGCTGGGCAGATACCTTTCCTGGCTCCCCCTCTCGGAGTTTTTTCTGTCCCCGTCATGGCCACCCTCTCTCTCCCTAACCTATCCATCGGCCTACCCGTCTGGTACATTGACCCTCCAGCCGCTGCCCCTCCCGGTCACCCCAAACCTTACCTTGCTTTGACACCGGTTCAACCGGTCCCCCTCACCTCCTCCGGGCCCCCATCACCGCCACCGGACCCTACCCCTGTGGTGCCCGCCCCTGGAAAGAAAGGCAAAGCTCGTAAGGGGGCAACCCATCAGGACCAGGCCGCTCCGACAACTCTTACCCCTCCGCGACCACCAAAGCCCGCCATCCAATGCGCTTTGTGTGATATCAT